>NDGM011080444.1:0-17022 GCA_002564305.1 Octomys mimax | reverse complement strand
TTGATACATTGCAAAAAAAAAAAAAAAAAAGATTAGAAAATAATAGTCAAAGAGGCCAAGCCAACCATTCCAGCACACGGAGCACACTGCAGGTGGGATGAAGTGACCCAGAGAATTCAAAGGCCCTATCAAAAAATGGGTCTCTGAGATGAATACATACTTCTCAGTAGAGGAAATACAAATGACAAATAAATATATGGAAAAAAGGTTCATCGTTGGTGATTTGAGAAATACAAATTAAAACAACACTGAAATTTTATCTCACCCCAGAGAGAATGGCCATCATCAACAAACAAATCAATACCACTGCTCAAGGGCTCTACATAAACAGAGAAATGGGAATGTGTCTCCACTGTTGGGGAGAGTACACACTGGTGCAATCATTATGAAAATCGCTATGAATATTCCTCAACTATTCTCCTTCTGGGTGTTTTCCCAGAAGAATTAAAAACATTGTATTAGCGCTGGTGAGATAGCTCAGCAGCCTAAAATGTCTGCTTACGCAAGCTTGGACAAGCACACAGGGACCACCATTCAATCCCTGGCGCCACATGCTGTGACAGCCCTGCCCCCAGGGTGGGTGCTGAGCCAGCCACAAAACAAAACAAAAAAATTACACTACAGTGATATATGTGCACTCATATTTATAGTAGCACAATTTGTCGTAACTAAATCTTGGAAATTACTTAAATACGAATCAAGGAATGGATAAAAAAGATGTGGTACTTTTATACAGTGAAGTAAGCCTCAGCCAAAAGAAGAACAAATTTGAGACTGCTACAGGTAAATGCATGCGACTTGAAACCATACTCATAAGTGAAATAAACCAGACTCACACTTGCAAACAGCCTACTGGATCCGTGGTGTGAAAAACTGAAAGAGTAAATAAGGTCTAAAATGTATAAAATATTGTAAAAATATGAAGAAATTCTTTAAAGTTAAAGGAAAGCTAGAATCCAGGAGAGGAGAAAAAATGGAAAGGAAACAGATAAAAAGGTAGTTAGACTGTAAGTGTTTTAGTTCATTGAAAGAGTGTTTATGGTAATATCAATCGGTGAAAAGTTTAATGTTCATATTTTATACTCTGAGTAACTATTTTAAAGATAACAATATGCAATGCATTAATTATTGTTATTCTCCTATTATTTTGTGATGAGGTTTTGTTTTACCTTCATGTTATAAAACAAAAAAGAAAGAGAAAATAACAGTAAAAAAGCCCTGACATATTCCAGAAGCTTTAAAAAAATATGTATTTTTTTTCTCTGCTATAAAGGAAAAGCTAAGGATGTGTCAGGAACAAATGTCATTTCTATTGAAGATATTAACTAGTTGAGGTTATGAAAGCTTACCATAATAGTAGGCTTGGCTCCTACAAAAGCATTTGAAGAACTGACAAGCACAGTCCCACATGATTTATTCATTAAAAATGATTTATAAAAGCCTCCTGAACTTTAGAGTCCAGCCATTCATACTACACAATACCAGGTCATTTAGCAAAAACTGCTCTGAAAAAGGAAGATTTTAGGATGACTTACCTGCCTGTCGTATTGCCTCCTTGCAAATTGCTCACTATAAAAAATATAGGTAAGAAATCATCATTCCATAAGCACAAAAATAAGTTTTAGAGATTGAAAGGTGTTTCAGCCTAAAATTAGATATTCGTTACTTCATGAAAACAAATGCCTATAAACACTGATTGTACTAACATTGACAAAGTGCATTTCTTCATTGTAACTTATAATTTCTTAAAGAAGGCCACTAAATGCTCTTTTATTTTGTTTTCAAGAATTCTATGTATCCCATGGATACTATTACATATGTAATTATTATTACATTCATATTAACAACCAACATTAATTGACCATGGTAAATATAATGCATTTATTCAATGCTTTATGTGCATTTTTCCCATTCAATCCTCAAGTGAAATTCTCTGAAATTAGTTCATATACTGTCACCATATTGCCAGTGACGATATTGAGGCTAAGATATCTCTCAAACATCTTTCACAAGGTGACACACAAATTCTTGTAATGGTAATTTGACATCAAATCTGTGAACTGCCAAGGCCCAAGTTTTGACAGTTTAACTGTGTTTCTCAGCATTTCTCCTTCTTCAAAAGTACATTACTGTGAGCGCATCACCTCAACGATAGATACCATTTCATTGTGGATGATTTCAAAACTCAACCCCTAACTTTAGCACCTTCCTACTGTATTTTCCAATACTTAGACATGCTGTCACAGCACTACACCACTATAATAACATAAAAAATGTTCATTTGCTCACATATGCTTCTATTTTCTGCTAAATAATTCCAATTCCAGGTTAAATTTAATTGGAAATAATTCAGTTGGGGGAAAATGTGGGGATAACTGATATACCAAACCCCAAACTGAATTGTTTTATTCTCATAAGCAACCATTTTCTAGAGACTACAGGAAATATAGCTGTCAGGAGAAGTGGCAGATTATAGCTTTGGTGATTAAAACGAAAACAAAGTTTTGAGGTGTCCAGTCCCCCCCCCCTCTCTCTGTATGTTCTCAATTCTCTTCTACAGGGTTTAGAGAGACCATGGTTTTGCTAATGACTTGAATTCAGACATATAGATTCTGGAATGTGATACAATTTTGTTCTAAACTATCCAACATTTTATGCCAACTCTAGGACACCAATACATTCAGCTTTACAGAATATCTGCGATCTGAATTGATTACTAAGAAAAAACTGAAGGTCTAAATTCTCCTAATGCCTATAAATACACATGTATTGATATATCCCTGTATATCCACAACACCCTCCCTTCTCTCACTGAAAACATGTGCTTTAGTAGATTATACATCAGATAACACAAACACACATGGAGAGAGACAGACAGACAGACAGACACAGAGAGATAGAGACAGAAAAGAGAAACACAGAAAGACAGAGAGAGAGAGAGAGAGACAGAGAGACAGACTGACAGACAGACAGATAGCAGACAGAAACACAGAAAAGAGACAGACACAGAAAAGAGAAACACAGAGACAGACACAGACACAGAGAGAGAAACACATAGTTGAGATTAAATTGAGAGTTCTCCAAAGGATATGGAATAAAGTGATAAAAAATGTCATTTGAAGCATGTCTGAAAAATTTCTTGAGGATGTTTAAGTTGGTAAATGATTTAGGTAAATTTGAAGCATATGTGAGTGAAAGGCAAATTGAATTTAACTTTACAATTACAGTAAAAATAAAAATCATTGAGAATACGAGCATAACATTTCTTACTAATAATTCATTATAATATTATCATGCCTTAGCTCAACATTTCTTGAGAAATCCTTCGAAGTACATAAAAAGGTCTGAAAAATTTATGAATGGAAAACCTCTTAAGGATTTTTTTTCTTAATTCCTCAAAAAATTCAAACCTTAAAATTATCCTTTCAAACCTATTCAAGACTCTTCCTCTAATGTCTTAAGTCAAAATTGTTTATGGGAACACTTAGATAATCAGTATTAGAAGTACTACTAACTTCTACCACAATTTTATTTTTAAGAGAGTACAAGTTAGAATTAAGACGGAAAAATTTACAAGTGATACAAAATTTCACTGAACAAAGTAATATGAATTTCATAGTACTTGTTATAATATTTATAATATTTATACTGCCCTTCTCCTCAACTTAATAACTCTTTCATTTTGAATAAGTCATTCCCTTTCCCCACTATCTATTATACCCTTCAGATTTCATTTTTCACTTTCAGGTTCTACCATTAAGGAGACAATACAATGCTTGCACATGAAAGTCTGACTTACTTCACTTGAGAATATGTTCTCTAGTTGCATCCATTTACCAACAAATTACTCAAATTTATCATGTTTTATAGCTGAATAATACTCCATTGTGTAAAAATATCACATCTTCTGCATCATTCTTCAGTTGATGGCCATCTAGGTTGTTTCCAGGATTTAGCTATGACAAATTGTGCTGCTGCTATAAACATGTATGCACATATATCACTGTGGTATAAGGTCTTCAGTTATTCTGGAAAAAATACCCAGGGTGGGAGTAGCTGGCTTGAATGGGATCTCCTATCCTACCTTTTGAGGGAATCTCCACACTGATTTCCATGTTGGTTGTACCAGTCTGCACTCCAACCAAAAGTGCAGAAGTGTTCATTTTCTCTACAGCCACATCAGCATTTATTGTTGGCTCACTTCTTGCTGTTAACCATTCTTTCTGAAATGAGATGAGATTTCAATGTTGATTTAATGTGCATTTCTTGAAGGACCAATAATGTCGCATATTTTTTCACATATTTGCTTGCATTTCTATTTCTTCCTCTGAAAGTATATATTCATCTCAGATGCCCTGTTTTGGATTTGGTCTTTGAATTTAGAGGTGCTGACTTTAATTCTTGTATGCTCTAGATTTGTACTAACAGTGTTTAGACAAGATATCATGTCTGAATCTTGTTCTCTGAATAACTACTATGAAGACAATTTGCAAGGCATTAATTATTGTAACTGTCCTACTGACCTATTTAAAAACTGCCTCATTGCTATTTCTTTCTAATTAAAATTCATAAAAGAATAAAACAATAAATTTAGAAAATTAAAAAATAAATAAAAGTATATGCTCTAGATAGAAGGCCTTCGTCAAAGGGACAGTTGATTATAATTTTTTGGCAGTTTATGGGTTTCCCTTTAATCTATTGAAGATTTGCTTTAAAGTGAACAAACTTTTCAAAAAGATTAAATCCCAGTTGTTGATTTTTTTGAAGTATTTCCCATGCAGTTTGGTTTTTGTTCATGAACTCTCTACCTACACTTATGTCTTGAATATTTCTACCTATATTGTCTTCCAGAAAATTTAGTGTCTTTATTTTAATATTTAAATCTTTAATCCACTTTCACTGTAGTTTCATGAATGTTGATATGCACGGTTCTAATTTTAGCCTTCGGCATGTGGAAAACCAGTTTTTCAAGCACCATTTATTAAATAGGCTACTTTCTTCCAGTGAGCCTGTTTGATCCCTTTATCAAAGATAAGGTGGCTAAGTGTGTTTGCAGTTGTTTCTGCATCATCTAAGCTGTTCAATTGATCCTCAAGTCTGTCTCTATGCCAGTACCATGCTGATATTATCACAGTAGGTTTATAGTATAAATTCTAGTCAGGGATTGTAATATCTCCTGACTTTTCTTTGTTTACAGGATTGTTTTTGATATTCTGGGTCCCTTCTGCTTCCAATTTTTTTTTTTTTTTTTTTTGGAACCGGAGATTGAACCCAGGCCTTTGCTCTTGCCAGGGAAGCACTTATTCCACTGAACCATCTCCCCAGCCCCTCCAAAAGTATTTGAAGAAAGTTGTGTCTAGCTGTGTGAAGTATATTAATGGTATTTTAATAGGAGCTGCATTGAATATCTATAAGAATTTTGGAGCATGGCCATTTTCACAATGTTTTTTCTTCCTATTAGGAGCAGCGAACATTTTTCCATTTTCTTAAATCCCCCTCAGTGTCTTTTCTCAGAGTACCATAAGTATTTCAGTTTTAGACATTATCATGAAACATATGGTTTCCTAATTTTTCTCTCAGTGTATTCATTGTTTGTGTACAAAAATGCTATTGATTTTTGGGAGTAGACTGCATCCTACAATGTGACTGAATTTGGTGATTAAATCTGCAGACTCTTGATGGAGTTTTGGGGGCCCAAAATGTAGACTATCATGTCTTCTGTAAATAATAATAATATCACTTCTTCTTTTCTAATCCTTATTCTTTTATTTCTCTCTCCTGTGTAATTTCTCTGGCTAATGTTTCCAGAACTATATTGAATAGGAGTGGAGACAGTGGGCAACCTTGTCTTTTTTCTGATTTTAATGTAAAGGCTTTCAGTTTTTGCTTATTTAGTATGATGTTGGCTGTTGATTTCTCCTAAGAGGCTTTTATCACGTTGAGCTCTAGGTCATGTGTTACAATTTTCTGTAGGACTTTTATCATGAATGACTGTTGAACTTTGTCAAAAGCCTTTTCTTCATCAACTGAGATGATTGTGGTTTTTTTTTTCTTGGTTCTATTGATGTGGTATACATTTATGGATTTGCATATGTTGAACAATCTCTGTATTCCTGGAATTAATCTCAATTGATCATGATGTATAATGTTCTTGATTACTTGCTGCATTTTATTTGCTAGTACTTTATTCAAGATTTTTAAAAATATTTTTATTATGAAACAAATAGCAATGAGACAGTTTCACAACCGATTACTAGCACATTTTCAATAATTAATGCATTACATATTGTTGTCCTAGTGGTTGTATCTGTATACTCAAAATAGGATAGATATACAGCTCCATTGTCTTAATTCAATGAATAGATAGGTTTGTTCTAATAGTGTTTGAGATAAGATATTCAAGATTTTTGCATCTGTATTCATTAAAGAGATTGGCGTGTAGATCTCTTTTTTAGTTGGATCTTTCTCTGGAAGTAATACTTGCCTGCAGGAATGACTTTGGAAGAATTGCTTTCCTTTCAACTCATTGAAAATTTTGAGAAAATAAATCATTAAATCTTCTCTAAACTTCTTGTAGAATGCTGCTGTGAATCTATCGGGACCTGGACTTTTCTTTGTTGGTAGGATTTTTATTACATTTCCTATATTGTGTTTTGTTGTTGGGTTATTCAAAGTTTGTATATTTTTATGACTCAGCTTTGGCATCTCATAAGTATGTAGGAAACTCTCTATTTCCTTTGTGTTTTCCATCCTGAGGGAGTAAAGATTTTGGATGTAGGTATTGGTGACCTTCTGAATTTTTCTAGGATCTATAGTGATTTCACCTTTTTCATTTATTGCATGAATTTGGATTTTTTTCTTCCCTTTTTTCATTAGGTTGGCCAGGGAGTTATTAATTTTATTTATTCTTTCAAAGACTAACTCTTTCACTTGTTTATTCTTTGTATTGTTTTCTTTGTCTCCAATACATTAATTTTTGTTTGCATCTTTATAATTTCATGTCTTCTTTGGGCTTTGGGCTTGACTTGCTCTTCATTTTCTAGGAGTTTGAGGTGTAGCATATGATCATTTATTTGGGCTTGTTCTATTTTCCTAGTGTGCAAATTAACCACTATAAATTTTCCTGTTACGATAGCTTCCATTGCATCCCAAAGGTTTTTGTAAGTAGTATCTGCATTTTGTTTGATTGTAAACATTTTTTAGCTTCATCTGTTACCCAATAGTTGTTTAGAAGGTTGTTATTTAATTTCAATGTGTTTATGGTGACTTTGTAGTTTCTTTTGTCAATAATTTCCAGTGTTTTTAGGCTGTGATCAGATAGTATGCAAGAGACAATTTCAACTCCATTGCATTCACTTAAGAGTGCTCTGTGTTGGGGGTGGCAAGAGCTCAGTGGACTAAACTATCTGCTTAGGCAAGCTTAAGCAAGTCCAGAGACTGTGGTTAACCACATGCCATGCCAGCCTCACCCCCAGGGCAGGTTGAGCCAGCCAGAGTCCAGGCGTGGTGGCATATGCATATAATCCCAGAGCTGGAGTGGCTGAAAGCAGGAAGATTACTATGATTCCAAACAATGTAGGAAGAACCTGTAACAACCAAATATATGTATTTTTTTTTAAAAAAAGAGTGTTTTGTGTGCTATTATATGGTCTATTTTGGAAAATATCCCTGTGCAGTTGAGAAGAATGTGTATTCTGTTGTTTCTGGGTGAAACACTCTGTAAAGGCCTACTAATTTGATTTCTTCACAAGTTTTGTTTAGTTGTCATTTCTTTGCTAATTTTTTACCTAGCTGATCTATCTGTTTTTGACAGTGGCATGTTGAAGTCCCCCATTACTATTGAATTATTGCTTATTTGATTTTTTTCATCTCTGTGAAAACTTATCTTATGTGGTGCATATATATTTATAATTATTACCATTTCCTCTTGCAGTTTTCCCTTAGCACATATGTAGTGACCTTCTTTATCTCTTTGAATGAATTTTGATTTGAAGTTGACATTGAGAGCAATCAGGATAGCTACCCCTGCTTTTTTCTGATTTCCTGTTGCATGAAGAATTGTTTTCCATCCTTTGACTTTTAGTCTGTGAATTTCCTTTTGAGTTAAACGTGTTTCTTGTATGCAGCATATTGTTGGATTTTGTTTCTTAATACACTCCATGTTTCTTTTGACTGGTGAATTGAGGCCATTTAAATTGATAGTTACGGTGGATACATATTGTCTTATCTTTGTCATGTCATTTTCCTGTTGTAGGTTTCATACTTTTTCCATTTTTAATTTCTTACTCTGTTTGGTGGTACCTTTCTGTCATTCTTGAAGCTGTGATCACATCGTCCTCTTTCTAGGGTATCTGTCAGTCCTCTTTGTAGGGTTGATTTGGTGCTCATGAAATTTTCGATTATTCATTGTTATGGAAGTATCTTACTTCACCATTGAATATGATAGTTTTGCAGTATCTATCAATGTGGGTTGGAAGTTATTTTCTTTCAGGATCTGAAATACTTCACTCTAAGCTTTTCTTGAATTCATAGTTTGTGTTGAGAAATCTGCCATGATTCTGATGGCCTTCCATTGTAGGTGATCTGTTTCTTCTCTCTAAAAGCTTTTCATATATCCTTTTGTTGATTTTCTTAGAACTTGATTATTTATTATATGTCTAGGTGTAGATTTATTGTGATTATGACTGCATGGAGTTCTATATGACTTGTTTACTGTATGTCAGGCTATTTTCTCATATATGGAAAATTTTCTGCTTGTATTTGTGCAAATAGTCTTTTTATGTCATTTGTGCTATCTCCTGCTGCTTCATTGAAACCTATTATTCTCATATTATTTTTCTTTGCATCATCTTATGGCTGCTGAATTGTAATTTCCTGGTTCCTTGTTAGTTTTAAGAGACCTTTTATTTCATGTTCATTAGCTACAACATTGTCTTCAAGGTCTGAAAGTCTGCTTTCAATTTTATTTAATTGGTTTTGCCAGCTTTCAATGGTGTTCTTAATTTCCTGGATATATTAATCTGTTTTTTGCATTCTAATTCTTTTCTGTATTGTTCTTTCAGTGTTTCCACAATTTTTCTGCTCTCTATTTTCTATTTATGTCTTCCTTAACTGTGCTAATCTTTCATGATTGTTGTCATTTCTTTTTGGACCTGAGAGATTATTTCTGATTTTATTTCTTCTATAGGCTGTTGGACTTGTTTCTTTACTTAAGTTGCTAATGTCTCAGAGATTTCAGGTGTGTGATTTCCAAGTTCTTATATGTGTTTGTCTACTTGATTTGTTTTGAGTGGGCTGGAGCATTGAGATTGCCTTTTGCTCCTAAGTTTGTTTTGGCATTCTTAAAGCTCCCAGTAATCATCCAGACAGAGTTGTACAGGCCATCCAGAATCCACCAATATTCTTAACTGGCTCTGGGAAAGGTCTGATTTGCTGGCCATGGGCCCACAAATCATAGCTCTCCTGCATCCACAGGCCACCTGTCAATAATCCACTCAATTGTGGGCCAAAGATGTATTAAAAAACAGGTGAGAATAGAGCCTTCCAGATCCAATCAATTCTGACACCACTACAGTGGGGACCAGGCCTCCTCTCTTGAGGCCTCTGAGAAACATTTTCACATCAAAACATAACATGTATTTCATGCAATCTTAATAAAAATGTGAATTTATTTACAACTGAGGATAAAAAAGTCAGCTTCTTTTATGATTTTAATTCAAATGCTAGAAAACATCTTAATGTAAATGTGAAATTCAAGAGCAATACATGGGAATATAAGAAGTCTGAAGCATATTTAAAAACTGTACAGATATATGCATTTTTGTGGTTATTTGATGATTTACTATCTGTGTTTTACTATCCTCAAATGAAAACAAAGATGTCATTTAAATACATCATCTCTCTATATTAAATCAACTTAATTAACTATGAACTCCGGCTTAAAGATAACTTCATTAACAAAGACAGGAAGCTGGGTCGGATATAAGTAATTTCCAAATCTTATCTTTTGTCTTTAGCCTCAAATTCAAAAGATAAGAAGAATCAGCTTTTCTGTTGCCTTTCAAGGCTCTGAAAAATGTATTTGAGGAAGCTATACGGCTAATAAATCCTCAGGTGACCTTAGAGAAAGAAATACATTCATATTTTTATGTACTTCCATTTTGTTATATATCAACAGCACTCATTTCCAGCAAAAATAAAATTTTGTAGCCTACAACTCTGCTCAGTCAGTGATTAAAAATACTTCTCAGTTTGTGCTATTTTATTGCTATGACAATTGTTTTAGATGCAACAATTTAGGGTCCAAATACCTGATACTGAACTCATGACCTTCTGCTTACCAGGCAAGCGTTTGAACCACTGAGCTATATTTCCAGTCCTATATATAGAATTTTAAATGCCAAATACCTTTCACAATGTTAAAAGATATAGCCTTTAAGGATATAACCCACCAGACAAAAGAATAACAAAGTTATGTGAACTAAAAATTAGCAGAAATAGTACTGTTAATATAGAATGGGTTTAATGATGGACTCCATCAAACTGTCCCCTAAACAACTCCCAAAAAATCCATCATAACACCCTCGCCCACTTTTATACCTGCCTCATTGGCTCCTGAGGCATTATTATATCCACAAGAAGAAAACAGGACCAAACTGAGCCCAAAAGCCAGCTCAAGCCAAGGTGACAAAGCAGAAACCATGCACAAAGCGTGCAGCCAATGCTTTTCAAGGGCTTCCTTTTCCTGTCATCTCTGCATACCACTGCGTTCTGCCACAGAGAAAAAGCCCCTCAGCCCAAGTCCCAAGAGAAAGTGCTTTGGTTAGGTTTGGTCTTGTTTTTAAGAGCATCACCTGTCTTTCTCCATCCCTAAGATTAAAGTTCCTGCTGTTTTGTGGAACCTGAGTTTGTTCTTTTGGCACTAGAGACACAAGGTAGATGTACACTTGATGGGTCCTTAAAAAACATATTGTGGTTTATTTCTTTTCATTCTTCTTTATTTTGTTTTCTCTCCTTCCACTTCTTTTTCACTTCTTTTATTTCCTGCTTTTGATATCTGAGGCCCCTTTCTAAAGATCTAACAATCTGCAAGTGAGATGCTGGTGACCTCCATTCTTCAACCAGGTACTAATTCACATTCCACTCACCCAGGCATAAGCCTCCTTCTCCTCCTGCTATGCACATCTTCCCCTCTGTCTTGCCGTCCGTATGCCTGATGCCATCTGCTCAGTACCCTTGTACCACCTTTCTCGTATTTGTCATGGTCCAGCTCTCCTGTGAGAGTCCATTTGAACCTCGTTTCCTTCACTAAATATAAACAAGATTCTCCCCCAAATAAAAAGACAAATTCAGGAAACCAAAGATCTTCATATCTAGCACATGGAGTATTTTAGGATGATGTTACTACAACACAACTGGAAACAACCATGTCAAACATCTTCTGGATTGCTAAGCCAATTAATGTGAATTTCATTGAAAAAGGCATGGAGTCCATATACTCAAAAATGTATATGATTATTTGTTTGTGTATTACAAAATTTCCTTGAACTGAATATAAGAAATGAATATGAAACAAGAAAAAATTGGAGCTGAAGAAAATATTTATTTTGTCAATAATTACATGAATATATAAAAACAGATCTTAGATTTTTTATAGTATTGATTGTATGTAATACATTCAGACCTTATTACCAAATAATCAGTTATAAATTTACACCTATAAGAATTATCAAACTTGATGATGCATGCAAATGTTATAGTGTTACAAAGCAGAGAGAAATTAAAATATTGTAGGTCTTTGCACAATTAAATCAATAGCTTTTTTCTTAAACACATACAAATACACTTGCACATGTATACAATATGTGTATGATGTATTTCATTATGAAATTAGCAAACACATTTTTAAAAATCAAATTTTAACAACAGTAATGAATGTGTGGGTGTTAAAGTAACCATAATTATTTATTGACTAAGAGGAAACACATTCTGATTTAAAATTGGAATAGAGAATATTTTGTAATATTTCTTTGTTTAAAAGGCTATAATTGGCATTACTTTAAGCTAATTTATTCCAGTATTTTCCATAAATACGTTAGATACTTGAAAAGCTTAGTCTCATTTGTTTATGAGGAACATGGTCTAATGCTTATCCAAATAAATTTCACCTAAAATAATCCTTCATTGCAAAATTTAGAGACTAAAAACACTAAATACAAGCAAATAACCAAATTTTAATGAATGAAAAGGATTTCTTGAAAACAAATGCCAATATTCAACTATATCCCCAATCTTGTATAGCTGTATCTGTTCATCTCAGCAACAGATTTGATGATAAAAACAGATAATATAACAATCATTATTAATTAGCTATTCCTGTTTTGAAAATCTGTAACATGGGGCCAGGAAGATGGGTCAGTAGATTAAGCACTTTCCTAGCAAGTACAAGGGCCTGAGTTCAATCCTCAGTTCTGAAAAAAAAATCTATAACATATACATTGTTGTATGTTACCCTGTTTCTTTTTTTCTACTTTTTGCTTCAGTTTTTACTCTTCAAAATAAAATAAAATAAAATAAAGTTTTTAAAAAGGTACTTAGAAAAAATTGAGATTTACCTTAGTCATTAAAATTAGCATTAAAATCTTAGTAAATTAAAGAAACTGTTGGTGACAGTTACCTTAAAGAATATAGAACTTTTTAATGAAATTTCTGTGGATGACATTATTACATACATATGCACATGTATGTATAACCCCATATGCCTTAGTATTTTATCTCTGTATGTTAGAGATGTTTCATGTATAGTTATTGTTAAATCTGAGATAAATATATGAACAGAATCAATATTAATTTGTTCCATTTTTCAAAAACTAAACCAAGATTTTACAAATTCCTCTGGTCTGGAAAAATTGGTTGGCAACACCAGCACAGGGAAAGATGACTTGGAGGTCTAAAAAGAGTAAGATTTATGTTTCTGATTCAAACATGTCCACAGAAAACATCCACAAAACTAAAAAAGAGACTTGGATTTTATAGGTGGCCGTATTTAGATTCAAATCCATTTCGTCACTTACAGTGAAAGCCTTGAGGAGTTTGTAAATATTTCTTGAACTGTCTTCCTGTTTGTAAAGAGAGATAACAATAGTAGCTTAAAAAATTGTTGACGAGATAGAAGGTAAGAAGTTAGTACCACCAGTACAGAATGTGAAAGTAGTACGTGTGCAGTGTCTCATTTGAAACTCAAAACAGGAGCAAGTGTGACACAGTTTTATTTACAAATACTTCATCTTTCTGTGAGAGGATAAAGTTTAGCTCATTTATATAGCATGTGCAAAGGCTCAGGTTTGATTCCCAACGTGGAAAAAAGAAAAACAAAGACACTTTAAATTCTAATTTAGGTAAAAGCAATAAATCTGATATTGTGAAAAATTAAAAACAAAAAATTAGGTACCACCACCATTGCCAAGGACCTTTTTGAAAGAAAGACACCAATGCTCTTCAGATTACCAAATATGTGAATGTAAGTAGAAGAATTCATGAAGAAGGTTTAAAACCCAATAAAAATATCTTTGATCGTGTTTAACATTCTAATACGAAAAATTGATGGGAAAGGATATTTCAGACCTTGAAAACAGTGAAATTTAATACATGCTAGAAAATCTGAATATCTTAAAATGGATGAGTCATACTGTTTGGCGCTAGTCAGGAAAAGTACTGATACTCCAGCATTCTGCAAAGCTGATGCAGGGGGATTGTAAGACTGCAAGTTCGAGCCTAGTTCAGTGCTTGGAAATGAAAGGGAAACCCTGTTCCAAAGAAAAAAGTTTTCTTATGTCAGTTCCCAGTAGCATAACAGCATAAAGCAGAGCAAAAAAGGAAAAAAAAAAAAAACCAAGAATAATACTTTAATATTCTATGTATTGAAAGCAATTGATATTTTTGAGCAAGTATTATTAAACAACATTGCCCCTTAACATGATTTCTCCTTCTGGTTTTTAAAGCTAATTATTGATCCTAGAAAGAAGAGCTGCCTACTAAATCTCAAGTATTTAAATTTTGGAAGCGTATACTTTTAAATTTATCGAAAACACTATAACACTATAAAATGTTTCTGAAAAGTATTTTTGTACTCTTAGAAATGCCATTTTAACAATTTCCCCACTAACGTTCCACCATAGGAAACTAATCATATCTACACACATTTTTCAAAATGATTTATAATGGAAACGATTCCCAAATCTGCGGATACAGTGTTATCAGAGTTTCCAAGATCCGTCTGAACTCATAATGAACCGCTGTCCCCCTGTCCTCCACAGAGCCTCCTACGCGCCTTTGGATCAGACAGCACTTCCTTGCTACTGCATAATAAATGCAGGCTGATCTCCCAACCAGTAAACATTCCGTGGAAAGAAAACAGCTGGTGTATGAAAGAGAGGCTTGTGCACACATTTCAGGATAACTTCCGATTAGATGCATCGTTAGATTATTCTAACCCACAATGTTTCTGGCTTGCATATGAAACATACTGAGTGTTTCAAGGAGGAATATTTGTTTCTGAATACCAAGGGCTGTGTTCAGCCTTGCAGAAAGGCCTCTCATCCCTTTGGGCTCTCACAGGCTGGTGGAATAAAAGTGAGTTGTGCATTGCTGGTTTGCTGTGGTCTCAGAAACCATATCAAACTGCCTGTGTCATGCTCTTCATTCAACAGATGGAAAATATTGCTTTGCTGCCCAGAGCCAGGAAGAGAGGCTCATTGAAAGAAGTGAATGGGGCCAGCAGCGGCACACAGGCCCTGTGCATTCCAGGGAGGGGTTAAACGTCAAGAAAAGTGGGAGTTCACTGAGGCAAGACAGGGAGAAATGGTCAAGCTGTTTTTGTGATTGATTATCAATGGAAGGCAAAGAAAGAAGAGAAAATAAGCAAAGAAAGACTGTTCAGTACAGAACCCAGGCATTCATAAGTAAGAGCTATCTAACCAAATTCACTGATGATTTACGGTGTTGCTGTGAGGCAAATCTCCTCCTCTGAAGTTGCTACTAAGACGGAAACTTTGGGGAAAATTCCCAAAGTTAAAATCCATTGCAACCATTAAGTTTTCTCATTTTTTTTTTTAGTTTATCTCAAGACTTTACATCTCCATTTAGTGTCTGAAATCTAGCTACAAATACATGATTCCTATGTGAACTTGAAATAAATGATGATTTCTACTAAGCTAATTCCTTTATCCATATTCTCACAACTCCCAAGTTTACTAGGTTTATATCTCTCTCTGAGAACGCTTCAGTGACTTTTTGTGTTTTCTGATTTTACTTCTCTTCTACAATAGCCCCTATTCTAGCAACAGTCACCGAAACTATACATCATGTGGGCTTAACAGAACAATTTCTTTGGTATTTTACAAATCCAGATAATGGTGCTCAAAAAACATGCTCCACTCAATACAGAAGACTGCATAAGATAGAGAAATTGTTGTTTATTCCACTTCACAGGAAGGTAGTCCTGTTTGTGTGTAGCCTTTACATGAAAAAACGAGCAGACCATTCTCACAGCATGTCTCTCAGCAAGTATCACCAAGTTCAACCTAAACTTTTAGCCTAAAAATTTCTCAGTAGTTAGTAATTTTTATGAACATATACAAGTTTTCTTTTGTTAGAATTATTTTTTCATCAAGTAATTTTTATAACAAGATGTAGATTGACAGGAAGATAGACAGAGAATATCTTTTCCCCTATTATTGCTGTTTAATGAGTGAATACTGTGTATCATGTATTTTACATCTATATTTGCCTCCCTTAATCTTTATTTAACTCTACCAAACAGGCCTTTCTTGGGTACTCTTCTTTCTCTTTCTCCTTCTTCTCCTTCTCATTCTTTCTCCTTCTCCTTCTCCTCTAGCCCCCTTCCTCTCCCACTCCCTCTCTTCCTCCTCCTCCTCCTGTTTCTTCTTCCTCTCTCTCTGTCTCTGTCTCTCTGTCTCTCTCTCTCTCTCCCTCCCCCCCCCACACACAGAGGTGAAAGCACAATTTTAAAGGTACAAAATCACTTTGTGGCATAGCGGATGGGCCCACTGAAGCATATACCAAGCCTGTGCTCTTCACTTAGGAAGGGGGATCTCAGGAAAAGGATTCAAACTATGAATTTAAATGCAGTCTCACTGAGAGATTCTGAATGGGAGTAAGAAGAATATTTTTTCCCCTTCTGGCTTAGAGAACACATCATATTGAAACTCTTCAGTGCTCAGAGCCTTAAACACTGTCAATAATTGGCTTCTCTGGAAGGACTCCCTCAGGAAAAAAATGGTACCTTAGAGTCGCACATGCTCAGCCCCTGTGCCTGGGCTCCAGCTCAAGGCTGGGCTTCCATACTTTTTATTCTAACCACCCAGCTTAACCCTGCCTTTTTCAACATTAAAGAGCCTTTTACTTCTTGTTTGTTCATTGCTCTGCTGTGATAATTTATCTCTTCAAATTCAGCGTGAACAGTAAAGCTTTTAATAATAATCTTAAATTCAGATAAATTAATACATAGGAGTGTTCCAATTTTGTCCAGTAATAAGTGTATTTTAAATTTGAAAATATTTTTAAATATATTCTTAATTACAATTTGAGGGAGAGCTGTTTTGGCAGGCTAAAGTATTATGCACATTCCACCAATTTATAGAAAGATGTTCACTTAGGCAATATATTGATGTGTTTTTCATGGGGAGTACTGGTAAAATGAATGAAAATTAAAATTGTTAAAATTTTTCTTTATTTTGTTTTTCTTTTTTTGTATTTTAGGGAAGGATCTCCAGGGTGTTCAGAGTCTAACTACTAGATCCTAGTCATAGTGATCCATCTGTTTACAGCCTCCCAATGGCTGGGATTACAGATGCATGCCACCATGCCCAGTCTCAGTTATAGTCTCAGTGTGCCCCAGGGGGCAGGGCCGGCACTGCAGGCCAGGGGATCGAACCCCAGGCTTATTTTTAAAATATATTCTAATTTTTAAATGTTTTTTCATCATATTTTGTAGGGACTTAA
>NDGM011080424.1:0-12628 GCA_002564305.1 Octomys mimax | reverse complement strand
AACAAAAAAACATATATAGATAGAGAGATAGAGAGACAGAGACAGAGATAGAGATAGAGACACAGAGAGAGAGCCAGAGAAACATAGAGGCAGACACACAGAGAGAGAGAGAGATTAAAAAAGAGAAAAGCAGAAGTATAATTCTAATTTTACAGATTATAGGAGAAGTTGCTAGGTAAAGAAATTCTAAGGCAAACCTGCCTGAAAAATAAAAGTCCTTTCCAGTAAGGAACACATGGCTCCCCAGTTTATCTTTCCTACAAAAAATATGATTTCTCAGGACAGAGGCCTACTTCCATACAGACCACTGGCTTGTAGCCAGGCACACCTGGACTTTTCACCTGAGGTCCAAGCTGCTCTTCTAGCACCTGTCATTCCAGTCTGCTCACTGCAGACTGCTCACTGCAGAAGGCCCTGCCCTGCCCTGCCCTGCGCTGCCCATCAGGCCTACTGTGCAGGGCCCAACCTGGCAAGTTGCAGCCTGTCTGGCTCACCTCCAGGGCCAAGTGGCAGCCCCTGGCTGCAAGGCTGGAGCAGATCCTGTTGGGCAGGCCTGATGTGGCTGGTGACTTGCTTTTCAGGGCGAGGGAGGGGGAACAGGTTCTCCTTCCTGAGACACTGAAATTCTCTGCCCCAGGAGAATATGGGAATTCCCTGTTCTCCACCCTCAGGAGCACAACGGTCTGTGGTGGCTTTGGATGCTCCTGCGTGCCCTGCATTGGTGGAGGCTCAAGCCCTCTGACAACAGGATCAGGAAAGCTGGAGAGTTCACTGTCTTCCTTGTGCCCCAGACATAAATGACCCTCAGCTCCAGGCCTACCAGGCAAGCAGGCCCAGGCCTCTGGCTCTTCCCTCACTGCCTAAAGGACCCTCTCTTTCATCTGGGTGCCTGTCCCCTTGCTCCTCCCTCACACATCACACATGGCTGGCCCAAGCCTACGTCATCTCTTCTTCCTACATCTCACAGAGCATCTCACATTCTCTCCAAAACTCCCTATCAAAGTTGACATTTTCTCAGTGCCAAGGGTTCAGCTAGATATTCACAGAAGAATGGGTTCTAACCAACTAATTCAAGCCCAATTATGAATGAATAATGTATTCAGCTAAAAGAATGAATCTCTAAAGGCTGGACTCTACCACTCGGTGTCAGCCAGCAGGCAGAGGTTGCCTTTGTTTTGTCTAACACCTTCTTGGGAAGATTTCAAACCAGACCACCTCACAGCTAAGAACTGGATTCTTAATTAAAATATAGAAATTTGGATCCTGAAAGCTTGACATTGGAGTCTACAGTCTCATATTGTGGATCACTGTTTCCCGGTTCCTTTCACAGAACAGGAAATAAAGGTTGGACTGGGATTGAGGGCGTGAGGTGATGCACAGATGGCCAAGGGCAGAGTCTTCCCTACTTCCTAGGACTCATTTTTTTTTTTTCACTAGAAAACAAATTCAGTTGAGTGAGTCAAGGAGAAAGAAGGTAGGGAAAGCCTGACAATGACTTCTAAGAAATGGTATTCAAATGTCTTTTAACTGTGACAAATAAGATCTCACAGGAAAGTCCAACACATCTTTGCATAAGAGTGAATTATGGCTGCAGTGTGGGGCACCCACATTTTCATCTTGACTTGGCTACCAGGGTTCTAGGCCTGGAGAAGCAGGTTTGAAAAGTCCTTTCCTGTCTATTGTCAGTTGCAAAACCGGCCAACACAACACACACTGAAGTTCTTCACATCAAGAGGTAGAGCCTCCTTCTCTACTCTGAGTTGTGTTCCCCTTGCTCTTACTTGAACCATCAGAATACAGAGAACTGACCTCATACCAATTTCATTCTTTTAGTACTAAGGCTTGAGCCTATGCCCATCACATTGAGCTACATCTCCACCCCTTCTTATGTTTTATTTTGAGATAAGGCCTCTATAAGTCATGAAGGCTGGGCTAAAACTCATGATCCTAGTGCCTCAATGCTCCAGAGTACTGGGATCACAGGCCTGCACCACCACTTCTGGCTCCTGGTGGCAATTCTGAGTGTGGGCCTCAAGAGATCCTTATGTTCAGAAACTTCCACCAGTATGTGAGATACCCAGGCTGGCCCGTGTGACCTCCATCATCTTGGCTCAGACCATCACAGGCTGTGTGCAGTTGCCCACACCCTTCTGAGGCTACCCCCATCTGGACTGGAAGGACTGCCTAACTGACACCAGCACCAACTGTAGACCATCAAAATTGGGAATCAAAAACAAAATATTGAATGAAGTAGTATCGTTTTAAGCTGCCAGGTTTTAGAGTGTTTTTTTTACACAATAACAACTAGCTGACACAGTTCACTAATAGGAGAATTTTAAAATGCCACCACAGCCTTCCATGAAAGTATCAAAATGTGGGTAAATGACACAGCAGGGCATCCCTCCCCAGAACATACTCTGTCCTCCCTGTCCCCAGGCCTCCACCCGTGTCTTCAGACCTGGTGGACAGACACCATCTGTCCTTATTCCAAGAGGACTACAGTCAGAGAGGAAACCAGAGGCTCCACTATCTGGCCCTGAGTGGGCCCCTAAGCATCTAGAGAATTCCACTCAGAAACCATGCACATGGGGCATCCTCCAAGTCTGGGGTGGAGGCAGTGGCAAAGGGAGGGAGGCAAGCCAAAAGGTTAAGCCTAGCACATTGAAGCTACTCAGAAAACCACCAAAGCATGGACATGAAGATGTTCCACTGTGGCAGGAGCAACACAGCCCCAGGGCCCCAGGGGGATCTTTGCGAGTGTCAGGCACACACCGAAGCTGTCCCTGTCCACTTGCCTCTAATTGAAGGCTGGCTGGCCGAGGGCTGCAGCACCCAGGCATGAAGCGCAGTGAGCTGCAGAGAATTCAGATACCTCTCTATTTGCAGAGCATCCTTCATGGCTTGAAAAGGGGAAAATGTCAAGGGGACACTAAATTAAAACTGTTTTGTCTATGAAAAGTAGATTCAATCCTCAGTAGGATGTGGCTAGAAAGATACCAGCATTAGTATAATTCTTCAGTGAATTTTTATAGGACAATCTGGGGAGGGGGGGAAAGGAATATTCAGAAAAATGTGTCAGCAGACAGGGCCTCAGGGGTCCCACAGGTGATAGCTCCCAGATGGAGATTCTTGGAACTCATGGTTAACGGTGGGCACTTTTCTCAGGGAAACTGTACCTCTTCAGGGATGGTTGCAACACACTTGGTCAGCAGTGGGTAAATATCAGGAAAATCATCCAGCTTGCTGTCCATTGCATGAGTTGTCCCCAGGTTTGTTATTTCATTCATGCCCTTCACGTAGTCAACATGCACTGAGTGCTAGCAACACACGAATGCGACGCTGGCCACCAGGCAGTCCCCTGTATACCAGGTCACCATTCAGCCTGGCCAGGGGAACAAGGAGCACACAAGACAAAATCACAGAAGGGCACCTGCAGACAGCCTCCCATGAGACCAGTCTGAACAGAAGCTGGTGTTACTGAAAATCCAGGGGCCCCTGGGCAGGTGCCGTACACTAGCCATAGAGTGTGGGTCACAGGTATCACACAGCTGCTTGCTGCGCTTCGGTGCTTCTTCTTAGGCAAACCTCATCATTAGTGAACAGAGTAAAAAACAAAGGCACTGGAGTCAGGCAGATCCCTGCCAAGGGGAGGCTGTCTTGGCACTGGTGTGAGGATTTTTCTGTTTTTTGTCTTGAATACAGTAAGTGCTGAGCTGTATCCCCAGCGCCTTTTTTCTTTTTTGAGACAGGGTCTTGGCGAGTTGCCTAGGCTGGGCTTAAACTTGTAATCCTCCTGCCTCAGCCTTCCAGATAGTGGGGATTAGAGATGTGTGCTCCTGTTCCAGTCTTAGGCAACATGCCTGATTCTCAGGTTTTTGCTAGTAAAATGACAATAGTAGCATTACAGCAGAGATTGTTGATCTGGCATCTGTGCTCTTTGCAGCATGGCAGTACTGAGCGCTGTGGTGAGGTCACGTAAACCACTACCTCGGTCAGCCACCCTTGTGGCTATGTGTGGCCAGGAGAGCTAGCTCTGGTCCATGAGCTATGTCTCAGTTACTGTTTTCTCATTACTGGGACAAAATACCTGACACCCAAAATGAAGAAAGGAAATGTTTATTTAGCTCACAGTTGGTGAAAGTTTCAGTCCATATTCAGCTGGCTCCAAGGCAGAGTGGAACTTAGCAGAGGGCAGCACTTCATGGCGGTGGAAACAGCAAGAGACAAAGGGAGTAGTGGCAGAGAGCAAGCCTCTTTCCCTCCCTTATATTGCATTCAGGCCATGTATTCCTGGACAGATGTAACACTCACACCCATAATCCCAGCCTTGGATCATGAATTAATCACAAAATCTAGAAGCCTGCCCCATGATTTCATGAGACTTTGAGGGAACATCTAGACACAAACCATAACAAGCTACAAATGGAGTTGTCAAGCTGGCTGACCTTCCTTTCCTTCATTGTTGGAAATGTAGACATAATGACTGAAACTGTGGCAGCCACATTGGACCATGAGGTAACTTTGAAGATGCTACATATAAACTAAGAAAAGATGGAATCAGCCCAAGATTCTGATCATAGAGAGCTACTATTAAACCCATATCTGTGAAGCTTCAGACTTCTATAATGTGTAAGGAAGATTATCTTTTAAAATCATGATTATTCTCTTTCTAAAAACTAAATGCAATTCCTAATAGAAGCAGTTGTAAGTGTCACTGTGGTGACTCGGTGGGGTCACAGAGGTAGAATGCCTGGCCCACGGTGAGCTGTGAGGGCAGTGCTCACAGCGTCACTGCACTGCTAAGCTATTCCCAGGGCCTTCGTAAGCTTCAGCTGCTGTCACAAGCTCACAGCCTCGATGGCTTAAGTAGCAGAGATTTGTTTCTCACAGTTCTGGAGACTTGGAAATCCGAAGCCCTGGCACAGGGTCAAGTTGGTCTTCAGGTGAGGGCTCCATTCCTGGCTTACTGATCACTACTTCAAATGGTGTGGCCTCAAGTGGCAGACACAGGAAGAACATTCTGATCTCACTGCTGCGTCTTACAAGGATGTTTAATTCCACCATGGGGAATCCCCTCCTTTGACCTGTCTAAAGCTAATCACCTCTCAATGCCATCGTGCTGGGCTCAGGGCTTCAACCTGGGAACTTGGAAGGCAGATGTTCAGGTTATAATATACAGGGACACTTCAGGAAGCATCAAGCCTTGGGGGCTTACAGTCACAGAGGTCACATGTGTCTGAGAGATGTATTTGTTACTGCTATGTGCTGAAATGTGAAAACATTAAAACGCTAAAAATTTGCATGCATTACGTTTACATAATAAAATACATAATATATCTATTTTCAGTTATAAGCTAGATATTATTAAATAGAGACATAACAATATGTCTTGGAGTTCCTGTATTATAAATAATACACTGTTGAATATTACATACCTTTACAAAACATGTATTATAACCAAACTGATAGCCTAAATGGTATGGCTTACTATTAGTGCAAACATGCAGCAACTCCTAGCCTTCACCTTATGCGTCTAGTGGCTGTAATAGTATTTAAGAAAAGTCTGCTTGTATCTCTCAGCTGAGCCATGGCCTTCAATGGGATTTTAACACGGGAGTGCACCGAGGCTCTGTTAGCATCATTAGGAGCCTCCAGAGTCCAGCAAGAGGAGGGGCCATCAGAGCACTTCGGACTGAGAGCACTGCACGAGATGGGGCTGGGAGGCTGTCTGTAATCGCCCACAATCCATCCTCCCTGACAGCTCTTAGAGGGGAGGACCAGTCATTCATCAAAGCCACTGCTAATTCATGAGAGTAGAACCACAACATCTGATTAAGAAAGGAGACTTCAAACAATGAAACTGATGGTCAGACCACACATCCATCACACTCTCCATCTTTTGCTCTGCAGATGACGACAGCTGCAAGAGCCAGTACCAAGCACGTGCCAGGTACTGTGCTAGGTCCTTCTGAGAGGGCCTCAGGAAGCTCAAACAGGAGGACTGCTAGGTAGTGACTGTTTGCACAGGGAAGCGAGATGAGGAGAAACCCCAGCACAGAGCAGGTGTCAAGGGGTAGTAACAGCGAGGTAGTCAAAGCTGAGGTTCCAATGGAGAGGCCGCTTGGCAGGAGCAGGCCTCTGGTGCAGGGCACAGCCAGCTCGCTCTAGCCTCACAGGAGGGAGTCTGCACTCCTCCTCTCACTACAAGTTCACAAATCTCTGGGAGGAGACCTACCAGAAACCAGAGGCCTTGGGCGCCCAAGCCTGTGATAATCGCAACCTCTTCCCAGTCAGAAAGGGGCGGGACAGCGTACAACAGCTGTGAAGCGGCTGTGGACTTCATGTGCTTCTCCACAATCACCACTCTTTGAGTCTTAGGTACTACTCTGACTACCCCCAGTCTACAGATGAGGTAAGCAAGGCCCAGATAGGGAGATTCAGCCATTTATCTACTTATCAAAGCATTTTGTAAAGAAGAACTACTTGAATTCTCTGTAATGAGACAGTGAATTCCTATTGCCTGAGTCATTCAAAACAAACTTTCCCTACAGAATGCTAAATGCAAGCCTATCTCAGATCATTTATTTATAGGGGGGAGTGGTGAGGGCAGATCTCCATAGTGAGTTTGGGCTGGCCTTGAACTCGCTATGCAGCCCAGACTGGCTTTTAACTACATTGATCCTCCTGCCTCAGCCTCCCAAGTGCAGGGATTACAGGCCAACATTCCGGACAGATCTCAGATCTTAAGAGACAGGTCAACAGCTCATGCCCCAGGAGGTACACATTCTGGTGAACTCTGTTTTATTGATAAAGAAACAGCCTTTGTGAAAATTGTTGAAGTAACTTTTAGGATTAAAATACAGTCATGCATCCCCTAATGACTGACAAATACACTGTTAGGCATTTTTGTCATTGTGTGGACATCACAAGAGTGCCCTTACACAACAGCAGAGGGTGGAGCCTACGTGTGGCACCTGTGATGTACACACCATCGTTTTTGATGTCTTGTCTGTCTGAAATGTTGTTAAGCCCTGCATGGCTACAGTCTCTAACTGAAGGAGTTTTTCAGCCATTACTTTTTTATTTTTTCATTTATTTTATTTTATCTTTATGTATTTGGTACAGGGTCTCACTACATAGATCAGACTCATAGTGATTCTCCTGTTTTCAGCCAAGCGCTGGGATTAAAGGCATTAAAGGCATTCCCCACTATGCCCAGTCTCAATCACCATATCAGTGCACCCTAGGGGGCAGGGCTGGCACAGCACTCGGGGGATTGAACCCTGGTGCTGCGCTCTGCCTAAGCAGGCACTTTAGTCTGCTGAGCTATTTGCCTGGCCCTTGTCCATTACTTTTTTTAAAAATTTATTTATTTATTTATTTATTTATTTGGTATAGGGTCTCACTATACAGCTCAGACTCACAGTGATCCTTCTCTCTCAGTCTCCCCAGCGCTGGCATTACGGGCTGGTGCCACACCGAGTTTTGGTGGCCAGTATGGGTTCTGGGGCCGGCACAGTATGCAGTACTGGGGATCAAACCCAGGTCCTTGCATATGCCAGGCAGGTGCTTAGGCTGCTGAGCTATCTCCCCAGTCCTAAGCCATTACTTTTGATTTGTAAAAACAAAACCATAAAATATCCCCAACAACCAAAATGAGCGCTGCAACAACAAAGCTCTTAAACTGAAATACACAACAGCGCCCAAGTCTTATACTGAGTGACCCAGGCAGTGGGGAGGACATTAGGGAAAAGAGCACAAAGTTCGCAAATCAGGGGCAACTGCACTGCACCCCTCTCAGTTGCACTGCTGACCACCATGCCTGCAATTCTCACTCCCACCCTCCTTTGCATTCCAAGACCAAAGGTTTTCCTGGAACAGTGGTCTCTCACAGAGTTGTGGGACCAAAGCATTATTAGTTAGGATTCTGTTGGAATCAGAACAGGAAATCCAGCTTCCAATGGCTAAAGCTAAAGTGGCCCATGTCTTAGCTCCCCTCCTAGGGGAACACTGGCTTCAGGCATCAGTTGACTCAGGCTCACAGGACATCATCAGGAGCCAGCTGCCCTCTCTGCATCCTGACTGCTTTCCTGAGGACTGTGCTCACCATGTGCAGTCACACAGGGCCCTGACAGCTGCTGGTCCCACACTGTCGCAGCACAGCAGCAGAATTCGTTCTTCGGTAATTCAGGTGAAAATTCCAGATTGGAGTTTCCAGTCAGGCCTGGCCTGGCTGCCCAGCCAAGGGGCGCAGTATTCTGACGTCCCTCCTCCTGGACAACTGGGGCCTGGGAAAACTCTGGGCTGCTGAGGAGGCACCAGCATGTCTATGTGTCATCACTTCCACCTTAGCAGCGATGCCTGCCAGAAACTCTTGCAGTGGTTCCCGCGCTTCCCAGCCACAGCGGGACTAGAGATGGCTGCTAATGCCTTCTCCTCTCCCTCTACATCCCACTCTCCACCTCTCTCGCCTTCTCCCTAACTGGGGGAGGGGCCTAGTGGTGGTGTGCAAGCCACTCAACATAATCCCTGGCTCCACTTCCTGCGGGAATTCCTTTCCTAAGCCTCAGCCTTGGACTGAATGTGACTTCTCCCTGAATCTACTTCCAGCACAGACCCAAGTCCCCCCAAGTTCCCCAAGAGTTAAGCTGTCTGTTTACTACTTTACAATATTTGTACATGCACAGTGTGAAAGTACTTACTTATATACTTGCTCCTCGTATTTTATGCACACGTCCTCCCCTGGCCCCTAGGTTGGGAGCTGTCTGAGTGCAAAGACATGTTCTGGCTCATTTTCGAGTCTCTCTCCTGCACAGGACGTTGGGGACAGTATGCAACAAAGGGGAATGAATGTTGCTCAACTGCTTTTGTCCAAAAATTGCAGCAAAAAATTGCATTTGAACATAATGACTCACGCCTATAATCCTAGCACTCTGGAAGGCTGTGGCAGGAGAGAAGTGCTGGCTCCCACTGTTCTAGTACCTGGGGCATAGACTCCCCCACCCCACCCCAAATGCCTCTCCCCCTTCCTTCTCTTCACTCCCCTCATCCCCAGTGGCCTGGGACAACTTGCCTGGCTATCCAGCGGCCACCCTCCTCCATTCCATTCCAACACTGTGTCACGTATGCCCCACTCCACACCAGTTCCTTGAGATGCCTCTGTTGCCTTTTTGAAGACTGGCCACAGTATGACAATCAAGATTATCCTGGGGCCCTGCACCAATCAGAGGCTTGTACTTGGACCAATGATAAGGCAGCAGCTGCTGTATAAGCAGCACTTCCCTGGCCCTTCTCTAGGCAGTGTAGGAGGGCTTACTCTAGTGTGCTGACCCCCTGTGCTGCTTCATAGGCCCTGTTAAAATGCTCACTGTGGTGGTACTGTAAACATGCTCATAATTTATTTTTCTGATAGTGTGAGTTCCAAATTCCTGTAAATCTTCTCAGGGTTCTTAACCTGAGTGCTGTGGACAGAGCCGTTGGTTCAAAAGAAAGAGCCGTAAACTTCAGGGGCTGTTGGCGCTGAAGAGCTCCAGCGAGCGGCAGCCAGCGAAGACCAGCGGCAGAGACCAGCACCCAGCAGAGGCAGCCGATGGTACTGGGCACGAGCTGGCACCCGCTGGTAGTGGCGGCTGTGACTACTGCCGGCAACTGACGACACAGCATTGCCCTGTGTCATCTGGTGACATCAGGACTGCCAGCAGCTATGCTAATTCATGATGTCCATGGAAAACACCCTAGGCGGATTGGCGACAGGAAGGTCATGAGTTTGGTGCTGGCCTGGGCAACTCAGTGACTTAAGTGAGGGCTGCTTCAAAGACAAAACAAGCCAAGTACTGCAGCTTCATTTGGTCATCAGTGAATGTATGTCATTCAGTAAATGACTGTATATAAAATAGCCACAAGCAAATTGTTAAAAATTAAATTGGTAAAAGGAAAAGCAACAATATGAGGACTTTTCTTGTTTAAAAATACAAAACCCTGAAATAAAAAGAATTTATATTATGTTTGTATTCTTTGAGGAGTTAAACCATCAGATTGGGCGAAAGAGGCCCTATAGAGACTTAGAATGAGACTTAGAATAGGGGGTAGGCTTGTGCTTGAGGGCCCCCATAATTCCAGGTACCCGGCATGATCTATGGACATACCAATAAATTGAAAACACAACTAAGATACCGAACATAAGTACAGTTCTGTACTCTGACCTTGACTCTGCCCCTTCCTGTGAGAGCTCAGCTTCTCGGAGCCTCTCCTTTCCTGCTGTGAGGCTGAGGCCAAGCACTCCCAGAGCTGCCCAGGGTGCTCAGGCGTCTGCAGGCCTGCAGCCTTGGGTCCTCTCTTCCGGTCCTCCAGTACCTGCCAGCTGCCAGCAAGCCTTCAGCTCATGTACACAGAGAACCCACTTCCCCATCTGGGCCACCACCAGGTAGGACAAGAAGCCATGGTACCCAAAATACTCACTACTGAGGCTCCAAGCACGAGTGCCAACAGGACAGTGGGCCCCAGCTCATGCACTGACCTGGGTCTATGGGCTCCTACCTGAGAGGGAAGGCAGCACCATGCCCAGGTCAGCAGGGGCTTCCTGATTAGTTTCGCTACTTTTCCAGCCTTTGCTCCTCCAGATTCCTGCCGACCCAGCCCCCAGCAGGATAGTGTAAACACAGAGTCTAATCCTGGCTTCTCCTGCCTAAACTCCAGGGAGCTCTGCCCAGCTTCCTCTGGAGCTCTGCAGATCCTGCAGTCAGCCCTCCCCACGCCTCTGCTGCAGGGCTGCCTTCCCTGGCTGCCTGCCCCTGCCTGGTGGCCCTTGCTGCTCCCTATGGGATGGTCCCCTCGCAGAGCTATGCATTGCAGTCATTGATGGCCCTCAGATTTCGCCAAGTGAGGCCCCCGTTGGCCTCCCATCTCAGGGAGACAGAACTCTAGGGCTCTGCCGCCCCTTCTGATCTGTGTCCAGCTGCACGTGAGCTGGAACGTGAGCTGCAGAGACTGGTGCCAGCTGTTGTGTCCGCCCTGTGCCTCCAGACCTCAGCACACTTTCTGCTGCACAACAAAGGCTCGATATGTGATGAAGAAAAGAAGGAAGGCAAGGCAGAAAGGAAAAAGGAAAGGAAGAGGGATGAGAAAGCGGGAAGGAACACATGTTCCCCAAAGCATAAAGACTCCTTGAGCACTTGCACAAGGACCTGGGGCTCAGGAAGCACTTAGTTTGTGATATTACTCTTCACTTCTATAAGTTTGGGCAACACACACGCACACACACACACACACACACACACGCACGCACCCGGAGGAAGGAGAGCAAAGAGTTTCCTACCAGTGCCTGGATTCACCTGGCTTCTGAGAGAACATTCGAGGCCCCTGCTAAGCAACATCCTCCCTGGCACTCCGGGATCGGATGTTTGAACCCAGCTCAGACTCTCAAGAGTTTGGAGTTCATTTTCTTTTGGCAAAGCCTCAGCTTTTCTTTTCTAAGGGAAAACATAAAATCCAAAAAGACACTCACATAACATCTTGGAGATCAAATGGCTCTTGGAAAACTGCATTTTGATGAGTGAGTGAATCAAAACCATATGGATTAAATTCCCCTTAGATCTCCTGAGGGAGGGAGAGCGCTGAGTGGAAAGGAGCGCCTGGCGGAGGGATCCAGCGTGGGTTCGGTTCGCATAAGGCTCAGGCAGGGCGTGAACACAGGCACCGGGCTAGGGGCCTCCAGGCAGGTTGTCGGCCACATTCCAGCTGGCTTCCCTGTGGGGAAAGAGGAACTTATTTCTTTCATGACTTCATTTCTTTTCTTTTGACTTCCCCTCCCCTGTGGGGCTAACTCTCAGGGCCTTGATAGCTACCAGGAGAGGGTAGTGGATTGATGTTAAGTTTGTATGATTTATCCTAGAAAGTAACTTCCAAGATTCTCCCTGAGGAAAAGCCTGAAGTATCTGGTGAAGCCAAATATTTGTAATCAGGTACTTAGGGGTGTGTGTGTGTGTGTGTGTGTGTGTGTGTGTGTTTCGTTGATGCAGGGGATTCAAGAGGTCGAGTCTAAGGCGCTGCATCAAGGGTGATTCATGTTGTCATTTGCTCTGAGAGGAAGAACAAGTACTTTCAACTTTTTCCTGAAAGCCAGAGAAAGCGCAAAAGCTCCTTATTCTTGTCCTGATCCCCGGAGAACAGAGGACTCTACGGATCAGCAGCCTCTTTGGTGTGCTGGGCATGAACAATGCTGTATTCGGCCCTGAGTACCGCCTCATTCCACCCTTGCCATCCACTTCAGGTAGCTACTGTGCATCTCATTTTATAAATAAACCAAGGCACAAAGAGGCTAAGCAACTTAACCATATTCACATAGATGATAGGATTTCAACCAAGGAGGATGCCAATGCCAAAGACTATACTTATATTTTTTTCAGATATGCTATGCTTTGAGGATTTATGTCTTTGCTTTCCTTCTTCCACTCAACCAAAAGGGATTTCTTGCAATTTTCCACCTTTCCTCCCACTCACCTCTAACCCTGTTTTAGCATGTCCATGAAGATTGTTATTTAACCGCTGGTGCTGAGAGTTGAGCCCAGGGCTTTGTGCATGCTAGGCTCTGCCACTGAGTGACATTCCCAGCCCGCAGAAAGGTTTTCTG
>NDGM011080408.1:0-15363 GCA_002564305.1 Octomys mimax | reverse complement strand
TGGTTATATCTAAGGACTAGTTTGTTCCAACAGTTCCTTAGGTGACAATAAAACTGGCTCATTTCGAGTTAAAAAATATAAACGAACATTTTAGAATTGATGTTACTACCAAAGCTGTTTGATATGTAGAAAGCTCTTATATCATACAGCTGCACATATTTTTCTCAAGAGTTACATATACACTTTTGAACCCTGGGAAACAATTGGATAATTATCAGTTATTAACGTCTCTGTGAATTTTTATGGTTCAATTTTTTCTTATATTTCCACCTAATGAGCTCCTTTTCTGTGTACTTCAGATGTCTTTCTCCTCTCCAAGGTATTTACCACAGAGATGGACAGAGCAGTGTGTTCATTAATGCTAATTTCACTGTAAAGGACGTTTGGCATTCCAAGGAATTTTAAAGTATCAGGGAGGTTCATGGTTTTATGGTATCTTGTCAGCAGTATTTTAGATTCATTGATCCTTTGTGATGAGCTGCAGAAGCTCCTTCATTAATGAGCCAAAATTGTGTATTCAAAACACAGAATTCATGGAAGCTGCTAAGATTTCAGCAAAGTGCATTGAGGAAATAAGGGAACAGATGTTTAATTCATTTGCTAAAGATAATATCTAGAGTGTATCTGTTTTCTAATGTATTACTGATGAGCACTTTCTATATCATTGCTATTTCATAAGACCTGGATTTGCTGAATAATTTTCATCCTTCTCTGACTTTTCTGACGTGTGAAGGATCAATATTGCATGAACATAGTAGATGTGATTTGTTGGTGGCCAGTGTATTTTATTTTAAGGGTTCCTGAAGAGCATGTGTTCTTAAGAAAAGCAAATCATTTTCTTTGAACTATTTAAATAGTATGATATCTAACAAGATATCCTCATTTAATGACATGCCTTTTTGAATACTGCTGAGACTTAGTCCCAAGGCTGACTGCTAGGACTTATGACCCATTTTTGTAAGATCCATAGATCTTGTTAACTGACCTTGTTAACTGTCTTTTCTTGTATAGCATACCTAGTTTACTAATACTGTAATTTTTGTTGATTGTACTGTAGTTTCATATTGTTTTGTATTGCAGTTTTACATTGAAGAGTTATACAAATGAAATGAAAGTCAACATATTAGTGTTCCTTGATTCTGAATACCACAATGTGTATACAGTGTATATTTCCTCATTGAACAACCCATTTAATTTACAACCTATTAAGAAATAGAACTTGTTCATTGAACAAGGAATGTCCCTGTTGCTGTTGTCCCACATCAGTTTTCTCCTTCCTTTTTTGTACCCATTCTCTGCTAAACAACCTGGATGCAAGCAAAGGCACTATCATACTTTCTGCTATGATAGGTTAATTTCCATTTCTATAATTTCATATAACTGGTCTCATAGTTTGAACTCCTGTCTCTGGTTTGATTTTTCAGGATAATGTCTTTGAGATTCATCAGTGTTTTCATAGTTCATTCCTTTTTATTGAAGATATATTTCCACTTCTCTTGGGTAAATATAATGAAGGGAATCAATAAGTCATATGAGAAATTTATGTTTAACTTAGGAGAAATGGTCAAAACACGTTCTGAAGGATTCACATTATATCTATCCTCTCCAGAAATAGGTGAGAGTGCATGTACATATCTCCCAATTCTTAGCATTTGATTTTAGGTATTTTGTGGAAGCAGGTTGGTACTTCACTGAGTTCTTCATTGCATTTCTTTGATACCCAATGGTGCTGAGGATCTTAGTGCTTAATGATCTTCCTTAAAATATCTTTTCTCTATCATTTCAAATACTCTTCCAGTTTTTTGAAAACTGACTTTCTTATTAATATAGCTATTTCTGAACAGTTCTTTATATATGATACATATATACTTTCTTATTAGGTACATATACAATATTAAAACTCCTACACTGTAGCCAGTGTTTTCATCATGAAAATTTTTTTCACTACTGCATGGGCTGAAACTGTTTTAACATTATTTTATTTATAAATCTTGTATAGCATTGAAAATGTCTTGGTTTTTAAATCTGTGAAAAATTTTGGTATGTAATCTATTTTATTTTTATTTTTTATTTATTTTTTATTTTCTATGAGCAGAATATATTTATTGAGAGAAAGAAAGCTCCTGTCCAAGAGAGGGACAGGAGGGGGGGGGCCCGAGCAGATAGTTCTCTGATGTAATCTATTTTAAATAATTGTATGTGATTTGTGTTAACGATACAGTTCGCTTTTCATATTCTAACCAGTTTTTCCTATATTTATTGATTCCCTAACCATATTATTTTAATGCTGTTGGTGATTGTCAAGAATAAAATTACTCTTATTATAGATGTATTTCAGGATCCTTAATTCTACTTCATTAGTCCATGTTTAATTTTTATGAAAAAAGGCATTCTTTTTTATTGTGTTTTTATTTTCTTAAAAGCATGTATTCTTAACTACATAGATTGTAGCAATCAGGAGGCCGAGACAGGAGGATTGTTGTGTGAGTTTGAGACCAGTGTGGGCTATAAAGTAAACTCAAGGCCAACCTCAACTTCAAAGTGAGACCCTGTCTGAAAACAAAAAACAGAAACATAAAAGCAAAAAACAAAAAGCTACATGAACTGTAGTATGACATGATATCATGTAGTATAGTCCTTTAATTTTCTCTTAGCTTTCAAAATCATTAGGTATTTTAGAGATCTTCTTAAATACATATTTAAATTTTCAAGCTAGTTTGTCATTTCCTAATAATATTTTATTGGGTGTTTGATGGAGATTGAAGTAGATAAAATTTGATCCGATATTTGAATATGATTCTTTTTTTTTTGTATTTTTTAAGGAAAGGTCTACAGAGTGTTTAGGGTCTCACTATGAGATTGGACTCATAGTGATCCACCTGTTTACAGCTTACCAAGAGCCAGGATTATTGTTGTGCAGCACCACGCCCAGTCTCTATAGCCTTCTCAGCACACCCCGGGAGCAGGATCAGCATGGCAGGCCTGGGGAGTGAACCCCTGGCCCCATGTACCTGCTTGCAGGCACTTTAATTTGCTGAGCTATTTGCCCAGACTTTGAATATGATTCTTAAGTTATTTTATTATTTACTAATTTCTCAAAAACTGTTTTAAATTTACAACTCTTGTGTAAATAAGCCTCTCAAATTTGTTAATATTATAAATTATCTGGTCCATTTTAAAATTTAATTTTAATAGTATTGAGTTTTCATAATTCTCACTGAAACATGTAACCTACAAATTTCATGTATAAGAGATCATTTGGCTAATACATTGCACATTGATTTTCTATTTTTGTATCATTCATGATCTCTTTCTTGACCAGTTTTATCTATTAGGACCTTTAGTGCAGTGTTCAAAGGACATGGAAAAAGCAGAACTCTTTACTAAACTTTTTTTTGTTTTACTATTTTATTACTAAGAATGATGTTATTTATTGATCTTCTTTAAACCTAAGTTATAAATAAAATCGAGAAAAGAATTACTTTTTTGAAAATATAAGATTCATATAATTCCATATAGAATCACTGAAGAAAGAAAATTGGATTATTACAAATGAAATAGTCTTCATGTTCATTAGGAATTAAAGAAAAATTTAATGAAAAAGTATTTGTCAATAAATTTGATAACAAAATAAATGGACTGTAAATTTAACTCCCAAAGAAGAAGGTACCCTGCGTAAACAGTCAATAAAAGTTTTACATTGATAGTTGATAATGCAGTAAAGATGTTGGGCACGGAGCACTTTACTGTTGAAGTCAATCTGATGATGTTAATAAACATTAAGCACTACATAGTCTCTTTCAAAGAAAGAATAAACATTTATCCACGGAGTTGCCCTATATTACATGTAAGAAGTTTTAACTGAATAGGTATTTTCTTCAATTTTTCAAATATTTTGTCTTATATATTTATCCTTTTTTTGTTCTACTACTTGGGTATGCACCTTTTTATTTTTGAATATTAATTTAACCTAACATTCTTATAATACAATTTAATTTTTTTAATGTATTGCTGAATTCAGTTTGCTAAAGATTTATGATTTTTATTTCTACATTTATGATTTTGTGCCTAAAAATTAATGGTCTATAGATTTTTTTTCTATATTGTAATTGTCTATTGTTAGTACAGTAAAAGTTTTCGAAGTGTCTACTTTCAGTTTGTTTACAGTTTCCAATTCTCCAGTAGTTTGCCTTACAAATTTCTGCCAGTTGCAGCTTAAGTTCTAGGCTTTTGTTGTAGAATATGGTGTCCACATATAATTACTCACAAAATTATAGCCTCATATTCAGTGCTTTCACAGAACCTTTCCCTGGATTCTACCTTCTCAACCCCCACAGATCATGGTGGCCTTTGACACAGGCCTCTTTGCACTCGACTGCTGTGCGATTGAAACACTCACAGTCATTGTTCACTATGTGCACAGATCACACAATTGCAGGCCCAGTGTGTGATGATCGAAAGCCATTTCGTTTATTTTGTTTGCCTCCCTAGTTATTAACAGAAGCAACACAAATCCCTAACATGGTCAGAGTACTGTATGGCGAATGGAATGTCTTTTCCATTTCATTATGTGTTGGTCTGACTTCTATTTCCAAGAGATGCATTTCTGTACAGGTGTTGTCTGTCTGCTTGTCAGGAAGCTCTGATCATTGATTCTACTTTTCTCTGACCTTCAGGAAAGACTTCTGTGATTTGACATAAAAAATGCTTCAGTTCCAATTCTTTTCATGCAAGAAACTTCTGAGATAGGTGTTATTTTCCTAGCCCACCTCCTTTTACTTTCTTGTCATTGTTCACAGAATTTAGCATCATTTTACAACTAAAACCTGGCTTTGAGTAGCTCATTTTGCATTGTATAACCCCACACTGAACCAATGGGAAACTGAAAGCTTTAGATTAATTGCTCTAAGAGAAACTTCAGTTTCTTTTTTTTTTTTATCAGTTTCAATAAAAAATATTTAAGATACTTTTAATGATCGTCACACTTACACTTGATATGGTAGTACTTTTGAAAAAAGTAGATTAATGAGCTTAATGGTCTTATGAGTAACCTTAAGAAACTAAGACGGCTGAAACGGAAAAGAATAGTAAGGAAGGGGATAAATGCAAGGCAGTTATACTAGTAGTGTCTCTTAGTTCATAAAAGGAAAAGTTTATGCTAATAATGATTGGAGAAATTTTTATGCCCATGTTTTGTACTTTGAGCAACTACTTTAAAAATAACAACTTCTCATGTGTTAACTATGGTTATTCTCCCATTATGAAATGTTCTACCTTTTATCCATAAAATAAAAATGAAATTAATTGCTTACTTTTTATATAAATTCTGTACAAATTGTTTGGTATTCTTGTTTGGGGATACTTTAGTGTATAATGGTCTATTTTTTAAAGCTTGGGTTACAAGTGCTTACTTCTTGTATGTGGCTGTCCTTGTCAGCTTCATGTTGCTGGGACACAGCAGTTGACACTCATGACTTAAAGGATGAGGAGTCTACCTTAGCTCAGTTTGTAGGGCTCAGTCCAAGCCTGTCTGACTTCAGGGCAGAAAAACCACGGAAGGCCGTAGGAGAAAACAGCTCAGTTCTCTCCAACTGGGAAGCAGAGCATGGGGGAAGAGTACCGGAAAACGTACATGGTCCCCAAGAGAACACTTCCCTGACCCACCTAGACATATCCATAATTATTCCTCACGCTTCTCTCAAGCCAAGAAACTTGACAATTGACCACCAAGATTCACCATCCAGGAGTATAAAGAACAAAGTTATATTAGAGATTAAAATATCTTAACACTTTTCTTGTTAGTAACCAGACAATTGATATGTTTTAATTTTTTAATGGAGCATAAACAATATAGGTCATTTAAAATTGCAGGCAATTTGTGTATTCAACCTGGATTTTGAAGGATGGCATCTGATATTTATTTGCTTAGTTGCTTCTGTATCTATCCCCCCATTGTTTATGAGAGACTGCTAATGTTTCTGCCTCTTAAGACTTTGTAGATATGATACTAAATAAGGAAATTCTTGCCTTTCCATGGATTAATACAGAAGGACTCAATGATTATAAGTAAAGACCAAATATGAACTGTTCTGATACATGCTATTATCAAAACAAGGACACATATTGTGAGCACTAAATTATGGAGTGGGGAGTAAACCATGTTGGATCAAACTTGTGCTTTGACTTAGACATGTTATCTCAGGTACATTTTACTCCCTGCTGAGACAAAATACCCAAGACCCCAAATTAAGGAAGGAGAGGTTTATTTAGCTCACAGTTTGTAGAGGTTTTAGTTTATGCTTAGCTGGCTCCCAGGAAGAGTGGCACATGACAGTGAACAACAGTCCATGGCAGCAAAAAACAGCAAAGAGGGAAAAAAAGACAGCAGCTGTGACTTTCAGCCAGCCTCTTTCCCCTTCTTTTATTCTGATTTCAAAGACCAAAGCTCCTCCAAAATAGTTTAGGTGGCCGTTGTGAAGATCCGAGCTCCTCCAAAGTGGCACAGCTACACTGATCAAGCTGCTCCAAGGAAGTGGCACACAAAGCCTTCTTTAACCCCTTTATGTAACCTTTTTGTGCCTAGTCATTCTAGGTTGGGTCCTTAGGGCAGAGCTGCCATGCCACAGGGTGCGGTATCACCAAGCTGATTCAGCCAAGCTTTCAACATCTCGAGTTGACACGATGTCAACCACCACACATGTGCTATATCAGCCAGTGCTCATTATGGTAACAGATTTCATGTAAGATATATAAATATATAAGGATTTACAACAAATGCTTACAATGGCCACTTGCAGTCAGAGGGCAAAGTTTGAAGGCCTGGAATTCACTATTGCATCCCATGTAGGCATATATCAGGAGGCTGTATGGTCTGCAAATGCAGGCCAAAGTGTCTATGCTAGAAGGTTGAGAAGTCTCCACTGGCAGGCTGAATACACTGCACTACAATCCAGGATGTGATGGCCAAGGTGAAAGTGAAAACTGTAGCTCCTTAGAAGAAATACAAGTGAGGCTTACTTCTTTGTCTCCCTTTTGTTACATTCAAGCTACAAGACTGTTAGTTGATTCCACTTACACCTAGCATGGGTCTTCTGTTTGCAAGATATCCCTTCAGCTGCATCAAGAACTACAGTGATAAAAAAGAACTAAAGTGATCAAATTGATAGGGTGTGTTTTACTCAAGGTAATGTAATCAATTAAACGAGAATTTCTTCAAAATAGCCTGGTTGTGAGGACTTGTGTGTAGTGTGAAGGTCCAGGAAGGAATACAAGCAAAGGACATGTGAGAAAATGGAAATAAGCAAGGTTCCTATGACTATAGCATGGACCCAGTATAGCTGTTTCTTGAAAAAATTTAAGGAATAGAGCAGAGTAGACAGAATAGGAATGGTAGTAAGAGATCTATATTTGGAAAATGTGATTATGGAAAATGTGATTGCTTTTTTATGGATAGTCCAGGGAATTGAATCAAGATCCTGTGAATGCTATAAAGAATTTTTTTCACAGAGCTAAATTCTAAGCCTAAATGTGATGAATTAGATAAGGAGATAGAGGGAAGAACATCCCCAAGCATCAGAACCATGCTTCTTGCCTGGGAAACTGAGTGAATTAGAACCATATCTTCAAAGCTGAGCTTAGGAGGGAGAGCTTCATCTAAGGTGTATTGACTTTATGATTATATGACACTGAGTGACTGGATTTATAAGTCTTAACAGAGGAAGTAACATCTAAGCAGAAAATAAAAGACTTTGGAACAAGAGCATTTAGAAAAAAATTCAACTGTGGAAAGTAACAGTTTAGTTACAAGGAAGTGTAGAGGGGAAAACTTAAATGACTATATTTTAGAATTTCAAGGCCTGAAAGTCTACCATTACTTTCACTCAGTTTTGCCAACTTTAATGGAGTTTTTAATTTCCTATGTATCTCTTTCAATCTTTTTCTTTCGTTATGTATCTTTCACTCAGACAAAGGACTTCTATTTAGAATATATAAAGAACTAAAAAAAAAATATCAGGCGCCCAAATTTCAAAGGCCCAAACCAAAAATAGGCATCTAAAATGAATACACACGACTCAGATGAAAAAATACAGATGGCAAATAAATACATGGAAAAGATGTTCCATATCACTGGTCGTTCAAGAAAGACAAATTAAAACATTGAGATACCAATGTGGGTCAGGCATGGCATGTAGTACTGGGGATTGAACCCTGGTCCCTGCACTTACCTAAGCAGGTACTTAGTCTGCTGAGCTTGCTGGCCCAAGCATTCTTTATTCTTAATGTTACATGTATTTATATATTATTGCATTAGTACCAAAGAAATATTAATATTACTTACCAGAAGGATTGGTTCATCTTTTAAAAAATCACAGAAGCTTTCAATGTCTATGTTGATTTATTGTTTTTCTTTCCTTAAATTTGGCTTTCAAGCTTTAAAATAACTTCTATGATAAACTTGCAATATTCATCTCATATTATATCCCATATTATTCTAACCAAAATCAATGAAAAACTCAGTTAGTTAGAAGCACCAAGGGTTAAATCTGAACTAGTTCCATGAGAGTGAAGCACTAGTAATCAACTTTCAAACCCCTTGCTTTTTCAAGTGTTATATTCTCTGAAAAGAAGAGAACCAAAGAAAACTCTAGACTATTCACAAAGTTTAGTTGCTTTTGTGAATGCCATCTGCTTCATCTGTTCAGAAAAATTACTTTCATTATATTTCAAGTCCAAAGTCTCTTTTCTTTATCTGTGACACATTTTTTCTTCTCCAGTAAAAGAATCCACACCAATTTTATGGTGCTTTCTCCCTCTATTCTCCTTATAGAATTCCTCATTTGCTGTGTGGAAAGCAGCACAAGAATTACTGGTCAATTGACAGTTCATTCCTTTTTATAAGGCACATCGCATTTCTTCTTCTACAGTTTTGGAGAAACTTCTGGGAGGGTGTGGAAATCCTATTTCTACAAAAATCAGTATGTCTTTTTTAACTTAAAAATTCTACCACATAAAATATTTTTGCTCAAAAATAAAAATATAACCAACAATGTTTAGGAGGCTTATGCATCTATAAAATTATGAACATCTTAATTAACTATTAGGAATTTTTTACTTTAAATTGAAACACTTGCTAAGTGGACAGTTTACCATTTTTTTACATTTACATCTTTAATAAGAAAGCTAATTGTTAAAGTTATGGTCCTCAACTTTATTAATTATTTTGAAATGATAGAGACCACTAGTGTTTTTATGTCATTACAAATTTATATCCCAATTTGTCTATTTATATCACATTTTGGAAAGCTAAACATGCAGAAACTTCACTTTTGTAATTTCTATTCAAAATAAAATGATTCATACACAAAAATAAAACAGTAAGACATGATTTCCAGGGCAGATAATTCCCATTTCTCATGATGCCCTCTTCCTCCTCAGTATGCCATTATGAAAACATTAAGTGAAAATAACGAGATTATGAGAAAGAGTATCATGGCTCTATAGAGTGGCCAACTGCGATTTGGAATACAATAGACATAAAAAACAAGTTATTAAGAGAACTAGTGGTTGCATATATAATACAAATGCATAGTTCATGTTAGTTCATACAAAAATATTTGTTTCTGTGCTATGAATGTATCTTCATTATTATGAATTTCATATTTCTAAGTTATATGTGGAACAGAATGTCTGTAGAAAAGAAGAGACACAAAGAAAGGCAAGCATAGAGTGATCACCAACATGTCTACTGACTTACTCTACTTTTGCAGCTGTGGTAGACTCCCTAAGACTGGGTAATTAACAATGAACAGAAATGCACGTACTTACACTTTTATGGAGGGATCCAAAATCAAAGGTCAGGCATCTGGCAGGGGTCTTCTCCTGTGTCATACAGTGACAGAAGGCAGAAAGGTAAGAGAGGCTCAAACCATTTAATGATGGCACCAATTCCACACATGAAGGTGTTAGCACTCATGTCCTTATCACTTTCTAAAAGTTCTGCATCTCAGCACTGTTACAATGACAAATTTTAACCTGAGTTTGGAGAGGTCAGCCCTGCTGTAACAGTAGCAGCAGCAGCAGCAGAAGTAGCAGCAGCAGTAGTTATAGCAGTATTGAATTTTGATGGATAAGCAGAGACAAACATGTATTATACATAACCACATAGAAGACCAGGCATGACATATTCAAGTTGCACACACATGTATTTCATGCTTTAGCACTAACAAGTTACAATGTAAAGTGCTGCTTTATTCTAAAATAGGCTGAATGACAGAGCTACTTGGGATAATGTGATAGAGACTGAATTAGTGAATTAGATGGTAAATCAAAACAAAGAGGACTTAAAGAGAATTATAGAAGAATGCTGTTTCTTGCCAGAGCTCTTTTTTCTGGCATCAACAGGCCCACCATACTACTTTATTTTATTCTTATAAAAAATTCCTATTATGGCGGTACTTTTTAAAAAACAATTTATAAAATCAAAGAATTATTCCTGTGGAGAAACTCAAAGATTAATAAAAATTACTGTAACGCTTTTTTAACAAAGACATTGGCTCAGAAAACTTTTCATCACCATAAAAATTCATAAATGAAGGAAAGATAATACAAATCTGAAGAACAAAAGTTGACTGATATTGAAAATAGAGGGTTTTCGAGACAGAGTTCTGGCTGGCTTTGAACTCACTCATGTGGTAGCCCAAGCTGGCCTTGAATTTGCAGTCCTCTTGTTTCAGCTTTCTGACTTCTGGAATTACATATGTGTGCCAGCTTTTCTGGCCTTAGAAATAGTATTTAGAGGAAGAGTAATTTTAAAAAAAATGAAATACAACAAATAATATGATGATTATGACAGCAGCAATATTTTGACAAATAGGGATATATATATCAAAATTATTTTTCTCAAAAGTTTTATAATATCTCATCACCAATAGAACTAAACTGATATTCCATCAGCTTTTTTTCATGCCTCAGCATTCCAGACTTTTGCTTTTGCTTACACTTCAAAAACCAGAAAATTAAAGAATTAAAGTGAATTAAAATGAATATTTATAATTTACCACATACAAAAGTGCAATAACTCAATAAATAGATATATAATTTTATTTATCAAAATATTTATTCTTAAAAATGAAGAGATATTATTCCATGAAAGAAAGAGAAAAGCAATGTCATAGTATTTTGAGATTCATTCCCTCTCACTCTCCTTTAACTGTATTTGAATGACTACAAAGCACTTTTAAATGACTGAAGGAATTAGAATTGTGGAATTTTGTGAGTGACTCGGGAAATTAGTCTCTTGGAATGATTTTTAAACTTTTTGTCAGTGTCAGCCATGTGGGCGAGTCACAGCCATTGCTTAATCAATTTGCTCTCTGTGAAAGCCTGAGAGAATGTTTTCTATCCAGGCGACTCTCCTTAGGCACATTCTACCTCATCGATCACTTTCCTATGTGACCCTATAACCTCCTTGATCAGAAAATTTGGGACACCACTGAGTTACAGGATGTTACAGTGCAGGTTTTCTTATGTCCTGAGTCCTCACTGACCTTGAAGGGTTAGGGCCATGATGTTGGCTATCCTTGTAGCCCTTCTTTTTGTCTAATTCTCTGGTGTACAAACTTAAGTTGTTAACTCTCCAGAAGAGAAGCGTAAACTTTTCTGAATTCATGCACCTACAATATGTGAATGACAATGGAATACCCATCTCTGAGGAAAGTAAACAAAAAAGGAGGATATAAATGAAGGTCCATTTTGTAGTGAAAAAATATATATCTGCATATATGAAATATTTAGCATAGATATACAGCTATTTTCTTTTACTTCATTGAGAAAAAAGTTTTGAACTAATAGTGTTTATACAAGATATCATGTCTGCGTCTTGTACTATGAATAACTACTACAAAGAATGATATACAATGTATTAATTATAGTAACTGTCCTACTAACCTCTTTTGAAACTGTCTCATTGCTACTTCTTTCTCAATAAAATTAATATAAAAACATTATGAATCATCAATAAAATTTTATTTTTATTTAATGTCACAATAGATTTTGGAAACAAGTAAGACAACAGAAGACTATAAAGTGCTTCTAATGAAAAAGTTTAACAAATATTGGAGAAAATTAGAAAGGAAATGTGAAGCAACAGAAGAACAGTGGACTACATAAACTGCAGAAGAAAATAGCTTAACTTTTGTCATTCATTCATCTCTCTTGTAGAGTGAGTTTCAAGTTCAGGACAAAGCTGTTAAGATATAATCTCAGTGTGTAATCAAAACATCCTGGTCACAGGACTCCACTCCATTTTACTGGGACAATGAATGAGTGCAGTCAACAAACTGTGCTCCCATCTGCAGGACTAAAAAACTAACACATGAGCACCAAGTGTACCTTAGCAGCAACTTTGTATTGCAGACAGAGCTCAGATTTGTTAGGGGATGTTCAAGTAGACCTCTCTCTTCAAAATGTTTTTCTTGTCTCTTGAATTTCACACTTTAAGCAATACTATGTGACTTTCAAGTGATACTACGTAACCTTGTAACTACAAGAAAATCTCTTAAATATTTCTCCAAATTAACTTTTATCTCATTTAAAATTGAAACTTCTGGAGTGAAAAAATTCTACTTATATTCTCAGCTAAGAAAGAACTGAACATATTTCCATTATGGAAATAACTCACCATTTTTCAGGTTAAGTCTACTGACTTTGTGTTAATCAAAATAGGTATTATGGGACTGGGAATATAGCTCAATGGCACAGTGTCTGCCAGGCAAGTGTGAGGTCCTGAGTTTGATTCCTGATAGCAACCCCCCACGCATGCCAAAACAAACAAACAAAAAAATAAATAAATAAATAAATAAATACCGATATTGTCCCAGGTGAGTCTAAACTATTCACTTGAATGAGATACCCTTCTGAAATCTCTGGGAAGAAGTTTTTCCTCTAAGAGTCAGCCTCATTGAAGACTTGAACAAACTATAAGGATCTGAATTCTGCCAGCAATGTGCATGAGGTTGAACAAAGACTCTCAGTTCCATATGAATGCCTAGCTGTCCTGAAACACTGCACACAGCCTTGCAAGAACATGCAGAGAGACCACAGTAAAGCCTTCTACAGTCATATCCCAAAACAATTATGACATAATGAATGTATGACTCTATACACTTATGGGCTTGGATAATTTGCAGTCCCTTTTCTATCTCAAATGAATTGAAACCATAGTGCACAATAAAATAACTGCATGTATGAGAAACATCAAACAACTCCCTATAACAGTGTTGTAGCATCTTGATAAGTATTTACTTACTTTAACCTTCCTTTTCTTCTTTCAGAATCTTAAATGTTCACAGAAAAACCCTGAATTGAGGAAATCATGAATGTTCACTCAAGTTTGTCTAAGCCAGGAGGCACAAAGTGCTGCTTAAAGTTGTCCAGAAGGGTTTGGGAGAATCATGTGAATCTTAGTGTAAAAGAGTGGTGCCATGGGCTGCAATGTGTTTCCCTACAGTGTGTGTGTGGGGGGAATCTTAATTCAGTATATCTAACACGAATGCATTTGGAGGACACTATAATGACAACTTTAGATATAGTGAGGTCACAGAGATAGATACCTCCTGCAGGAGGGGATAATCAAACTGATGCCTTTATATAAAGATTAAAAAAGAGGCCATGGCTCAGAGAATGCTAAAACCAAGAAGTGAAGAGTGAGCATGTAGTGGGAGCTAACCATCTGCAAGCCCAGCAGAGAAGCTACCAAAGACCCCAAGGCACTGAGGCCCTAATCTTAGACTTTAAGCTTTTAGCAGTTTGAGAAAATCACTGCCAACTGAAGCCACTTATCTGTGGTACTTCTTTAGGGTAGTCCCAGGAAATGAATAAATGAAGTAATGCAATTGTGCCAGGAAAAGGACTTAGTGTGGGAGAGTGGACTAAATGTCACAATAAATATTACCTTCTATTGAAAAGCAAATACTTCTGTCTTACTACCACATAATAAAAATACCCGGTCCATTGCTGAGGGCCCTTTACAGTAAGTACAGGCACACATTTGAAGGAAGCTACAAGAGTGGCAAAGGCATTGACTCTCTTGACTTTTACCAGACTGTTGGCATCCTGATCGATATGTATGAATTTTTACTGAGCAATTTCTTATTGAAAATGTAAAAGAAGTATTTTATTGATTTCTTGGTGTTCATGAAAAGGACTAGCAGATTTTCACCAATACATTTTTTGGAAAAATATTAGGATTGAAATAGAAATGCACTAATTTGAGAATGATGAGTCATACTTCCTAACCCTTACTTTAGAAACTTTGTATGACACTTATTATCCTGAAATTAAATAGACACAAAAGAATTAACTCAATTTATAATTAATTTATGTACAAGTGTGGTTGATAAATTTCTTTTTTAAAATTTATATATTTGGTACAAAGTCTCTCTGTGCAGCTTGAATATGTAATGATCCTCCTGTTTCAGCCTCCCAAGTCCTTTGGATTACAGGCATGGACCCCCAGGCCAGGTTTTGGATGCTAACTTGATGGGTCCCTGGTAGGGCCTGGCATGGCATGCAGTACAAGGATCAAACCCAGGTCCTTGCACTTGCCAGGCAGGTGCTTAGACCAATGAGCTGTCTTCTTGGCCCTTCTATTTTCTTATTAGACAGAGTTGATTAATTTTGTTTTTGCTTAATTAAAAAATAAATAATAAAGACCATTTTTTTTGTTTTTAGGCAATATTGTTCTATTCCACTAACTTCCTTTTCATTACTGATAGTGTAATTTTTTTTTATTACAAAAATCAATCAGTAATGTCCAAATGTATATTGTTAAAAGACTGAGATAAAGGCAAGGAACTTATTCTCTGCCCTGTGCATAGGGGTTTTTAGTGACTTGCTACATGTCCTAAATCTATTCAGAGCATTTACTTTCATGATCATTTTGAATTTTGGGACTGGCCCCAAGTCACTTAGTGTCAGGACTAGTGAATAAGGGGAATGAGGACTCAGCATCATTTTTTTATGATAGTGGCATGTATGGAATAAGACAGCAGCATGCAGTGTATTCTTTTATCATGTATCATAAACACGCTCAGGAAAGAGGACATGCACAACTACGTAAGAAAGAGGCAAGAATACCAGGGTACATGTGTTTGAGGGGAGGGGATTTTCTTGAGGCAGATTTAAGCAATGTGTCCAAATTGTGGTTTTTAACATTTAAACATTGACAACATATTTTGATCACACAATGTATTATGAGGTACTGGTGGGTTTTCTGCTGGCGTCTTTGCCAATAACTATGATTATTACTAGCTAAATGATTTGTACTATGATGGGAATATATATATATATATATATATATAATAT
>NDGM011080398.1:0-11548 GCA_002564305.1 Octomys mimax | reverse complement strand
TATGCAGTGTGTTAATTATTGAAACTGTCCTAGCGATTTGATTTGAAACTGTCTAATTACTATGTGTTTATCAATAAAATTATGAAAAAAATAAAAAAATTAAACAAAAATATGCCCTCAAATAAAAAAGAAGTATTAAGAAATGGCCCAGGGAGATGGCTCAGTAGAATAAACACTTGCCTGGCAAGTGCAAGGTCCTGAGTTTAATCACTGGTTCTGCCAAAAAAACAAAACAAACTAATGAAACTATTGCTTAATTCAGGTTCCAGTCTTGAAGGTTCCAGAGAGTATAGGTATGTGGTGTTTCCTCTGGGCTATATTATGTGATAAATGATTATAGATCTTAAGGAAACACCACATCAACACATCCTGTTGGAGAAATCTAGATGCTCTACAAGATTAGCACATAGCGTCTGACCCTTTTGTATTTTGTATTGATTGGATGGATGTTTTCACCATAAGTCATTGTGATGAAAAAGTAAATAGTTTGCTTCTGTTTTCTTAGAATAATAATATAACTTCACTCTTTAGTGTCAGGACTATATCACTTTGATTTTCAGTTTTTTAAAATAATGTGCAAAACGTCATGCTCTTTAGATACTACCAAATTAATTAACTAGTACATATGAACAGAAGTATCTAGTTCCTTAAATGTTAGAAACACTATAACATTCAGAAGTAAGATCTAAGAAGAAACATGAAGTCGATAAAATCCAAATCCATATATATATATATGTCATTTATAGAAAGACTAATATCTGGTACATGTGAGGAACATCTTTTAAAAGGTAATTGTCATGTTACTCTATCATTAGTAAGCTATAAAACGCAGCCTTGGAGTCCTTGCATGGAACCATTTGTGGCTTTTTCCTGAAGGCTGCTGGTTTTAAAAGTGCTCAAGGAAATAGAGGACTTTAAATCTCACATAAGCTGTTGTGAAAACTACTTTGTTTACCTCACAGATTTAGCAAATGCAGACTTCATAGACGATTTGTAGTGAGAGAGGACTGCATTTCTCTGTCACCCCCTTTATAAGGAGATATCGAACACCTTCTAGCCATATCCTCTCCAGCAAAGGAGTAATAACCTCTTTCTGTCTCAGAAACAAAATAAGAGTGTTTATTGAAATAAACCTAGGGCCCTACAAATCAGGACACCTTCTCCTGACACATAAGTCATATACTTACAAAGCCACTCACTACTGCAGAGTGACAACCAGTTGGCACTAAGGATCGAGGGTTGAAACATAAATTTGCATGTCTTTTGGCCTCTCTCATGTCCCCTATTCTCTTGGTCAGGACTTTGCTTGATCCACATTTTGATTCCTTTATACAGTTCATTGGAACTCCACACAGTGAAGGTGAGAAAAGAGTTTTCAAATGACTCTCAAAGAGCTAGAAAATGTTGGGCAAAGATATTAGTTTTGTGTGAGTAAACTCTGACAAAAGGGATATAGATAAGAGAAGAGAGCTGAGAAAATCAAGTATCATTCCTTTCACTTCCATAGACCAGTGACAGATCCGGTTGACACTGACCCTACGGGAAAAACCTTGGACAACAAGTGTCTACATGTGCTGTCTGTTATGATACCCTCAATTCACTTTGAAGTGGTTACCAGCAGACTCATGTATCCTATTGTTCTTCTTACATTTTCTCTTGGCTCAATATATATATATATATATATATATATATATATATATATATATATATATATCCTTTCCATTGCTTCAATGGACTTGTCTTGAAAACAAATCCCATTACTTTATTCAGAGATATTGGCTGAGATTTTAGAAACTCCAACTAAGATATTCACCGAAATACATAATTGTTATTTGTTTATGTCTGTGAAAGTAGAAAATGTGTTCATTTTTTGAAAAAATTATTTAGAAAGAGTATTGAAAATATATTATTATATATTATTATTTCGTTTCATTTATTTTATTTTATTTTATTTTATTTTGATGAAACTGGGGATAGAACTCAGACCCTTGTGCTTGCAAGGGAATAAGGGAAATGCTTATTCTACTGAGCCATCACCCCAGCCCCTAAAGTATTATTTTACTTTTTTGTGTGTGTGTGTGTGTGGAACCGGGGATTGAACTCAGGCCCTTGCACTTGCCAGAGAAGCACTTATTCCACTGAGCCATCTCCCCAGCCCCTCTAAACTATTATTTTAGAAAGAAGTAAATTTCTAAATATATTTTAAAGGATGATGTTTGCGTATAAGTATCTACTTAAAATATCATTCACAATAGAATATGAACTTTAATTATATTTATTTACTTTTTTATGTTTTGTCTTCTTGAGACAGGGTCTCACTATACAGATCAGGCTGGCCTTGAGCTCACTTTGTGACTGAGGCTGACCCTGAACTCATAGCAATCCTCCTACATCAACCTCCCAACTGCTGAGATTACAGGTATGTTCCATTCCATCTGGCTCAATATCCAGCTTTTAAAAGCTACCTTAGTGTGCTAAGTGCCATTTAATTTAGCTGCTCTGATTTTGCTCCACATTCTTGATTTGGCTGCATTAAGAATTCTCAGGAGCTATTTTCCCTAGAATTAAGGAATAGCCAGTCTTTTGGAGGTTAATAATGCTTCTATTCTGATAAGCCTCTAAACAAAACGTGAAATAAGAATAAAGAAATCCAAGCAACCTGCAAATATTAAGATGGATAATTTTATTGGCTTCCTGATCCTAATATATTTCACATACTATTTATTAATTTCTTCGAAACTTAACTTCAAACACCTATTTCATGGGCTAGATTTTGGCTCCTGGAAAAATGAAGATGACACAGACTATCTCTGCCTTCCTAATATCATATATTTTACTGGGGGAAGTGAATGATTATGAAACACAGCTAAACTGTATACTCAAATGATCTACCTAAAGAGTTAGTCAAGAGTATACATTAGTCAAGGTTTCATCACATTCTAAATTAGGTCTTGTAAAACTTGATTATTTAACAAGACTATATATTTCCTTCTCATAATAAACTTATCAGCAATGATCATGCCAAAACACTGTTTCTAATTTCCTCATTTTAGAAAATAATGCCAGATGAATGGGAAATTTCTTCTAATTGCATAAATTTCACAGATGCTTTTTATTTTGCATAGAGAAGGTCAATAAATTATATACAATAATTTTATATAATATTTAAATAGAATAATTTTGCTTTTTTTCTTTTAAAAAGAAAAAAATATAAGGGATAAAGACAAAAACAAAGCAACATAAAAAATGATATGGTATTTCTAAAAAGGAATAGAAAATTGACAATGGCCGTTATACTACACATTTATATCATCAAACTTATTACTCAGATTACCAGATGTAGGTGTGCAAGACCTATCAGGCAAACATTAAGTCTTCCTTTCAGTAAGACATTAGAAACAATGCACATTTTTTAAAAACAAGGTGAAAGTTATGCAACAGAGATCATTCTATTGCATATTGCTGTCTTCAATGTGGTTGATCAGATTGCAGATATTAGCATATAAAATTGGTTAAAATCAAAATCTTAAGCACTACTACCTTCAAAAAATTGATAGAAATTAGTAGCACAATCATATTAGCTTTTCTGTGTATATACTTACATGATAATGAGTACTGTATAAGAAATATTAAGAATGGCAAGATGAAGTGGTTGATTGGCAAATACAGGTCCACGTGGGCTAGAAGAAAAAGTTGAGATATTTTACTGCTGATCTCAATCCAAAAGTGGTTTCCCTTTGCTCAAAATGTAGAAAGAAATGCCCTTTTATTAGAAATGGAAACATCACAACACTAAATAAATTCATGATCATAGTCCTTTCTTCCTCATGCTTATTAAATAAATGATCTGTTACTGTGTGTAGTTTTATTGTCTACATGTTTTTTATAAAAACTATTTAGTTTTCTTCCTCATAAGCAGGAAATGACAAGATATAAGATACTATGTCTATATATAAAAAAAGATTCAAAGGATGAGTTAGAATTTTAAGTTCTTGCAATGAAAACACTGGAGGTTCAAATAAGGAAATTAACATATGATGGGGTACATAAGTCTGGTACAAATTATAATGGAAACCAGAAAGAGTTTCTCAACATAAAATGACAGTTTACATAATAGATAAATATAAATCATCAGTTGTTATGTATAGCATGATATAAAATATGTATATGAGAGACACATGAATTCATAACTCAGAAATGTTTAAGCATATTTTGCTAGACAACATGATCTGTACAATTTTTATATTTGTTTGTTTTGTGAGACAGGGTTGCACTAGATAGTTCAGGCTGAAGTTGAACTTGCTATGTAGTCCAGGCTGGTGTCAAACTTAAGACAGTCTTCCTCCTTTACCTTCCCAAGTGCTAGTTTCCATAAAAATATTAAAAGTACGCTATTGTCAACCTTTCTTATGTTCCAAACACATTCATGTATCCTAATAGTAAATGAGTTTAAATGATTTGTATTGGTGTATTGAAAGGAACAGTTATTTACTTTTTTTTCATTTTAAATCCAATTTTGCATGCTTATATCTGGTAATCTGAACAATTATTTTGAAGAAAACAATAAATTTTAATAACCATTGTTGAATTCCTACTATTTTGCTCGGTGAAATTATTATTTTTTGTATTTTCATCTTCTTTATCCATTCTTCAGTTGATGGGCATCTGGGTTGTTTCCAGGACTTAGCTATGACAGATTGAGCTGCTATAAACATGAGTACACATATTTTGCTATGCTACAAGGATTTCAATTCTGGAAAAATACCCAAGAGGGGCATAGCTTGATTGAATGAGATCTCCAATCCTAGGTTTTGAAGGAATCTCCACATTGATTTCTGTAGTGGTTTTCCCAGTCTTCACTCCCACCAACAGTGCCAAAGAATTCCTTTTTCTCCACAGCCTCTCCAGTACTTGTTGTTGGCTGACTTCTTGATGTTAGCCATTCTTTCTGGGGTGATATGGAATCCCAGTGCTGTTTTAATTTACATTTCTTGAATGACTGATAACATTGAACATTTTTTTTCATATACTTACTTGCTATTTGTATTTCTTCCTCTGAGAAGTGTATATTGATTTAAGATGGAAATTTTTGGATTGGGTCTTTAAATTTGGGTGAATAAATAAATAAATAAATTTGGGTGTTTGATTTTTTAAAAAAGTATTCTTTGTATGTTCTAGATAGAGGACCTTTATCTGATGGACAGTAGACTGTAATCTCTTCCCTATTTGTTGGCTTTCTTTTTACTCTGTTGCAGATTAACTTTAAAGTACAGAAAATTTTCAAAAAGATGAGATACCAGTTGTTGATTCTTTGAAGTATTTCCCATGGAGTTTCATTTTTGTTCATGAACTCTCTACCTGCCATTATGTTTATAAGATTTCTACCTCTATTTTCCTCCAGAAGATTTAGAGTTTTTGTTTTAATATTTAAATCTTTGAGCCATTTTGGCTTCAGCCTTGTGCATGGTAATAGGAATGGGTCTAGTTTTAGCCTTTGACTGTGGAAAGCCAGTTCTTCTAGCATTATTAATTAAAGACTATTTTTTTCTTCCAGGAAACATGTTTTGTTCCTTTATCAAAGATAAGGTGGCTGAGTGTGTTTGTAGTTGTATCTGCATCTTATATTCTGTTCCACTAGTCCTCAGGTCTGTCTCTATGCCAGTACCATGCTGATTTTATCACAGTAGCTGTATAGTGTAATTTCAGGTCAGGGATTGTGATAGCCCTTGCCTTTCCTTTATTTCCCAGGATTACTTTTGATATTCTGGGTCTCCTCTGGTTCCAAATGAATATGAGGAAAGTTTTCTCTAGCTCTGTGAGTTATACTAATGATATTGGTATTACATTGAGTCTGTGTAGCAATTTTGGAAATATGGCCATTTTCACAATGTTGGTTCTTCCTATCCAAGATCATGGAATACTTTTCCATTTTCTCAAATCCTCTTCAATTTCCTTTCTCACAGTGCCATAATTTTCACTGTTTAAATCTTTTATGTCCTTCCTGTAACTAAGTGGTGTCCCAAACTTTCTGATCAAGGAGATCATGGGGCCACAGAGAAAAGTGATTAATGATGTATAGTGTGCCTGAGGAGAGTCACCTAGAGAGAAAAAATTCTCTCAGGCTTTCACAGAGAGCAAATTGGTCAAGCAATGGCTGTGACTCACCTAGATGACTGACCCTGACAAAAAATCCACAAGATGCTATGCATAGTTTAAAGGTAAATCCTGATGGGATTTGCCTGACCTTGTCAGATAGCAAGAGTAGCATTTTTAGTTATATAGGTCTTGCTTTAAGATGGTCCTAATCATCCAGCAGAAAAGTGTAACCACGAGATATAAAAGGAAAGCTATACTAATATGTTGAGCTGTAAAAGGCTCAAGTCAACAACTTTGGACAATTGCCAGTTGTGTTGATAACTCACTACTATTATGGACTATTGGACTATATCAGGTTATTTTGTTGAATTCAAGTACCTACAATCTTTGGACTGGCATCAAGTACACAAAGGTCCTTTAAAGTCTTCTCCAAATATAGCTTCTCTAACAACAATGGAACACCCATCTCTGACAAAGCATAACATAAAAGGGGATAAAAATAAAGGACCATTTTGTTGTGAAAAAATATATATGTGCATACAAGATAGGATAGATATACAGCTACTTTCTCTTAGTTCAATGAGAAGAAAGGTTTGCACTAATATTGTTTAGACAAAATATGTCTGCATCTTGTCCTCTGAATAACTACTACAAAGACAAAAAATACAATGTATTAATTATTGCAACTGTCTTACTAAACTGTTTTGAAACTGTTTCGAGGCTATTTTATCTTTTTTCTCATTAAAATGAATAAAAAAGAAAAAAGAACAATTGAAGAGATAATCCACTGAATTAGCTAATATGTAATTCCAGAAATTAAATTTTTATGTCCTTTATGAGATTGATTCCTAAGTACTTCATGTTTTTTTATATTATTGCGAAAAGGGTGGTTTCCCTAAATTCTCTCATTGTGTTCATTGTTTGTGTACAAAAATGCTCATCTTTTTTGGGTGTTGGCTTTTTATCCCGCTACATTGCCGAATTTGGTGACTAAATCGGCAAGACTCTTGTTGGAGTATTTGGAGTCCTCTCTGCAGAGTATCACATCATCTACAAATAATGATAATTTCACCTCTTCTTCTCTAATCCTTACTCCTTTTTCTTTCTCTTGTTTAATTCCTCTGGCTAATATTTCCAGAACCATACTGAATACGAGTGGAGACAGTGGACATCATTGTCTTGTTGCTGATTTTAAAGTGAAGGCCTTTTGTTATGGGCCATTTATTATGGTGTTGTCAGCCAAAATCTTGCTCATCATGGATCTGACAGAAAATGTGGTTTCAGCTTCTTATTCCCTCAAATCAAGACAAATTAACGGCTACCGAATAAAGTGACCCAATATTGTTTTCATACAGCAACCTTTTAGACCTCCTGTGTGAACTAGAAAAAAAGATAGAGAGAACACAATATTAATAAGAGAAAGCAGATCACTGCAGAGCTTTTGGGCCTTTGGGAACATTTGTTGCGGTGTTTCATTTTCCCAATATGTTTACAAAGGGAGGACAGACATTAATAATAGAAAAACGACTAGGGATATACTAAAGGGTATGAAGTTGACCAAAATGAACATAGTCATATGTGAAAGTTTTATGATATTTCTCAATTTGGTCTTCAAAAATCATCTTCCCTTCACATTCATTCCTCAGAGTCCATTCATCTTTTTCTCTTAAAAGAAAACAAAATCAGCATCGTGTAGACTGACACTGTCATTTCTCCTTTTCAGGTATTACAATATTATTTTAGAGTGACTAAAAGCAGATAAATGTGCTAAGGCTAATTGAAACTCAAGAACAAATGTATTTGGTTATTTCCCAGATAATAAAATAAACAACTTTATTTACCTATTGTCTAAAGCTCAATTAAGCATAATTGAGTATTTGAGTATTAGCTTTCTCAGAGCCAAAGAATACTGCAGAGAGCAGGGGTCAGAATGTGATCACAACAGAAGTTATTCTGTTTTGATTTAACCAACTTGTGCACCTGAGCAATGTCTTCAAAATAAAATTCTGATACTTGCACTGTTCAATACTAAACTCATAAAGCCTGGAAGGAGAAGACAAGTCTACAGCCAGTGGTTGTGATTTATAATCTCACTAAAGTCTTATTATATTTGGATTCTGGATGTACATTAAATTTACTATTTTTACTTAATTTCTATCAACAGGGCTGGTGAAATAGCTCAGTGGACTAAGTGCCTGGTTGGGCAAGCACAGGAACTGGGGTTCGATCCTAGCACCACAAGCCCAGCCAGCCCTTCCACCAGTTGCACTGAGCCAGCCAGAAACCAGGCACGGTAGTGCATGCCTGTAATCCCAGCACTGGGGAGGCTGAGACAGAAGGATCACTATGAGTCCAACCTTCGTAGTGAGACCCTGTACCAAATACATTAAAAACAATAATAAAATAATATATTCCATGACCAACACATCACAAAAGCACCAAATTAAAACATAAATTCAGTAGTATTTTTATGGAAAACATTGTTCTTCCCATAGTGACTCAAAAAAGCTCCTATGCGTATATTCTATGTCCTTGTCAGGCTGGACTCTTCTGTAGTAGGTGTCTAGGAGAAGCTGTACTCTCATTTGCTATCATGCAAATGAAAGCATATTCCCTTTCATGATTTTTCAGATATTTTTCCTTGCCTAACTTAAGCATAATTTGAATTTATCAGGTTTGAATTTCTGTTAGAAAATTTTGAATTTTTCTTAAACTAAGCTGAAAATAACTGAACTGATAAGTGCACTTTAAGCATGGGACAATGATCTAAACTGCTGATCATCACTGAGGACATATTTTAATAAAATATTGGATCCATGAACAAGGGCCTACAGGAAGCAATCTGTAGATTTGCCAAATATTTGCTTTCAAAACCTTCTTGCATTTTATTGAAAATCCCGGGAAAGCTAACCATCCTATATTTGGGGGGTGTTAACTATGTACACATCCTGTAGTTTCTGTATTTCCAGCCTGCTCATGCAGGCAACACGTGCTCTGCACCACTGCCACTTTTCTGTCTGAAAAGATTTTAAGGTTTCTTAAAACATGAATTCTTATTCTGTCATCATTTCCAAAATGAAAAATCTATCTCCAAGTACTTATTTAGATTGAAATCCCCTTCTTTTACACTCTGACTTCTAAACTCAGGGTATTTATCAACAATGTCTTTCATTTCAGGGAGATAGCTCAGTAGAATAAGTGCTTGCCTGGCAAGTGTAAAGTCTTGAGTTCAATCTCAAGTACCACCAAAAAAAAGAACATTAAGAATGTTTTTCATACTTAGGTCTTTTACAAAGGCTTTCATCCTCATCGAATTTAATATTTAACAGTATAATGTTTATGTTAAAATTCAGAAATATTTCAGAATTTCCTGAAGTACGTTGTAGTTTTTATTGGATTTGTTTGGATACAAGATTTAGGATACAATCATTACCTAGTTGCTACTAGGCTTTTTAAAATAAACTATTACTTATTTTTCTAGATAAGAAAAATATTCTGTCTAACAATACCTTATATGTTAAGTATTTTGGGCTTAATAAAGTCTATGTTTGCAAAAGTTTAACATTTATTTAATATGATCATGCATCTCTTGTAATGGAACTCTACATTTATATTCTTGGTGATACCATTTAGTTGGGATATTCATGTGCTTTGTAATTATTAATTCAGCTTGACAGATTGGCTGGTGAAATATTTAAAGTTTTTGCTGTGTATGTATTTGGGGCTTTCCAATATAAAATTATTCATAAATAATTATTTTGGTATTATACATTTGACTGTATTTAAGGCCCTGATTATTGAGTTTCCTTCATTGTTTTGTGATGTAGGTTGAAATATTCATTTTAAATATTGAGACACTTGCGAGCATTTCCTGAAACTTTCACACATTCTGATATGTGTCATGCACATACTTCTGTTTGAATACACAGCTTCATTAAAGAAGAAAGTATGTAGCATAAAATTGAATGTGTTTCAATGTGCTATGCATTTCATGTAATATCTTGACAATAGCTTGCTTTGAACAAAAGTTTCAAGATTATTACAATTCATACAAAACCACTGCTCATATCAGCATATTTAAATTTTCCTTTCCTTCTTGAACATGCCTTTTTTACTCTTATTTTTCTCTCTGCCTTAATGTGCCTTGCTTCCAAAATTTAATCTTGTAGATTGGCTCTTTGAAAAACATAGTAGGGGCTAAGGATGTAGCTTGGGGCACAGTGCCTGCCTGGTAAGCATGAGGCTGAGAGTCCTATTCCTGATGCAAAAATAAAAAAAAAATTAAAAAGTCACAAAAAATAGAGAGGTATTTCTGCATATTCCTGGAATATTATAAATGTAAGATTGCAGGACCAGCAAGCTTAGTTTCTGGTGCGGTCTTTTTTGCTGGATGGAACAAGGCCACCTCCTCACAGGACCTGTCCTATCTCAACTCGCATGACACCACTATGTCCATAGCCTCAGGAAGTCTCTCCCCATCCTATAAATTCACCCACACACTTGGATTAGTGTGCATGCAATTTCATTCCACAGTCGGAAGCTCATAAATGCCTGTCATCAAATATTCTCCCATGATGGTTTTGAGGCTCAACACTTAGATTTCTGAGTCAAACTATTCAGCCTATGACTACCATTCTGGAAGTGATTCATTAGTAATGTTCATAGCGAGGACTTGCATGTGTGAAATAGCTCTAAGCTTTATATAAAATTACACTAATTAAATAATTAATAATGGTTGTTTAATTAATTGATTTTGAAAACATACTGTGGGACAAGAATTTAAAAGTGCACTTGCATTTCATAACATTCTGAACTTTGAATATGCTGTTGTCAAAAAAAATCTAGCACTTGGCCTGGCAAGCTCAAGGACCTGAGTTCAATCCCCGGTTCCGCAAAAAAAAAAAAAATCTAATGATTTTTTTGAAAATGTTCCATCAATTTAAATTGCTTATTTCTATCTTTGTTGTTGTTGCTTTTTAAAAATTTATATTTGGGATTTATATTTGGGGTTGGGGTCAGTAAAATAAGTGCTTGCCAGGCAAGCACAAGGGCCTGAGTTCAATCCCCGGTTCTGAAAAAAAAAATTATTTTATACAGGGTCTCACTATGCAGCTCATACTCATAGTGATCCTCCTGTCTCAGCCTCCCCAACACTGGGATTACAGGCTTGTGCCACCACACCCAGTTTTGGTACCAGCACACCTGGGGTTCTGGGTCTGGCATGGCATGTGTCCTAGGGATCAAACGGGGGACCTTGCACTTGCCAGGCAGGTGCTTAGACCACCAAGCTTTCTCCTCCTCCCATTATTTCTATTTTTGTTTTTTTTTTATATTAGTGAAGGGTTTTATTTTTTAAATTTTTTCCATAATTTTATTGAGAAACAAATATCAATGAGACAGTTTCAAATCAAATTGGCAGGACAGTTTCAATAATTAACACATTGCATACTCT
>NDGM011080376.1:0-16746 GCA_002564305.1 Octomys mimax | reverse complement strand
CTACCAATTTGATTTGAAACTGTCTCATTGCTATTTGTTTCTCAATAAAATTATGGGGGGGAAGCCATTCCACTTTTCTTCTTTATTAAATTCAAAAGGCAAATCAACTAGTCTTTTTTAATGCATCAGCCAAAGTGTGTTATTATGAGGTATTCTTAAATAATATATCTTCATAAAATGATATAGGTGGAGGGCTAAAGAGATGTAAGTAAATTAATTGAAACCATCTGGATATGTGAGGTAGAGAAAAGTTTTGCTAATGGTTGTCGTGTCCACATTACAAAAATAAAACTGTATGGTTTTCTAACTGGACAGGAAAAGGCAGAACCATCAACAAGTTTAGAAAAAAGTCCGTTAAGGAGTGAAGCAATTGGCTTTTCTTCCTTGCCATATTCAACATGTACCCATACAAATAGGACATTTAACTCTCCTTTGATGAGGAAAGGTAACCCAATGATTATTTTTAAGCCTAAGCAAAGAGGCAGGTCCTAATCTTGTCTTTTTCAGTGCAATGTGGCCCAGCATGATACAATACTTATTTAATCAGGTGTATCAGTCTCAGAGAGCTATATGTACAGTTTACCTCGAAGTCAATTAAAAACAGAATATTCCTTATTGATTTTGCCTTCGCAGCTGCTGTATGCCGTCAATGGGGCTCACATGGATGTAAATAGAAAGATCAACTCTTCACTGGCCCTGGGCCTCCTTGAGTCATGTGAAGTAGGTTTCTGATTCCTTTATGTTCAGGCACAGCCAGGGAGACAAGAGTGCTACTGTCTTCGGCTGGTGCACAGAGTTACCTCAGGCTATGCAGGGGAAAAAATGCTTTTTTCTTATTTTTAGGCCTGAATCAGTCTATGCCACTAAATGTATTCTTGTGAATACAGATAGCACTTTGTTGTCCTGCTCATGGGAAGGCAATGGAGTAACCTGTTTGGACGCAGCTGCAGGCCACCTGTAGAGAAAGTCAAATTAGGGAGAGACCCCACTGTTCTTTGCATTAATGCTTTTTTATTGTTGTTTGACTTTTCCCCCTCTGTCTATGTATCTTTTTCAACTAGGGAGATCGGGAGCACATTTTAAGGCCTTCTGTCCCTTTAAGGCATCTAATGATTGAAAGGAATCTAAAATTTGAAAGACCGTAAAAACTCCCCAGTTACCAATGAATGATGGCAATACAAAGAATCTTAAGCTGTTGAAGCTGAAGTAGTCTTCTTACAGATTTAGTTTGTTTGGTGAACTTCCAGCGGCAGCCCTTACAAGGTACTGTTCAAATATTCCCACCTATCTGCGCTGCTCCTCCTTGTAAAGATTTATCATGATCTCAGTGGAAAAGCAGTCACCCATATTAGCCGTTAACTTTACTACACAAAGGGAAGGGGAGCGAAAATAAAGTTCTAAGGTGAAAAAAATGAAAGACTCTTCTTCCTTTCCTCATCTACCAGTTTGAAGTTTTAAAAAAGAAGCCCATAAATGAAATATCTAAATTAGCCATAAATATTAAAGCAGGGAAATGCACAAATAAAACTTGTTTCTGGAAATCTTGATTTTGGCTGAATCTCAAAAACCATTTCCTGACAATTAGGTCCATTAGACTGCAAAACAATCTCTCAAAGTAGCAGTTGTATTGCTTACAAGATTTAGCATTTAAGGTTAGACTCAGAACAGCTACAGATAGCAAGCTTAGCAGCAGGGGTCACTCCAGCAGTTGAGGGAACAACTCTTTCAAGACCACTTGATTTTCTTGTCTTTGTTTCTTGCATTGAAAATTTGTATTAGAAAGTAGGACTGGGATGTTTTAATATTCTCCATCATGGATTCTTGCAAGCCATTTGTGACCAAATCACATGAACTGGCCTGGTCATGTGCTTTCATGGGCACTGTTTAAGAAAAATGTCATCACAGTTACTCTAAATCAGTATAGCAGAATCTCTTTGCTTCAGTTTCCAATGTTTATCAAGCACCATTATCTCAGTGAAACATCATGTAATTACAAAATTCAAGCTTTTCATCACCAGTATTTTTCCAATATAAATTTATAGGCACAAAATGTCCTTTCAGACTAAGTAGTGCATCTAAGTAGCTACTAAGAGGTTCACTAATAAATTCTTTTTATAATGAGGCTCCACTCCGTTAGTCCTGATGATCATGATTTCATTCATTTGATAAACATGGATTATATAACCACCTAAATTCTATAGAACTAAAATAGAATTGCTGTATTGAAATAGTGACATTCAGATAACTTTAATTCTCAACTATATGGCATTTGTCCTGAAAACTCTACTCTGCTTTCTTTTAAATGGTGTTCCTTTGGGCTTCTTTCTGGTGAGGAAAAAAGTTGAAGCCCCATAATAATGCTCTTCAAGCAAAGGTTTGGCAGTTTTATCACATGTGTCTAGTTTTGTTTTCCTAGACAGCTGGCACCTGAGACTAACAGATTAAGTGGCAGAGGCAGGGCTTTAGAGAACTCTGACTCACAACTCCTTCTTGTTATGTCCACCCTTACTATATGGCTTTGCCTTCAAAATATATTTTCCATGTGGCATTCTATTCCACAGACTGGCACATTGGGCATAATTAAAATATGCCCAAGAGAAGGAGTAATTCTGCCCAGGCAGAAGGCATTCTTCAAAGCATAATACATAACACCACACCACAAGGTGCTCGGGGCCCAGGATTGGAAATGAGACAGAAAAAAACCATCAACGCTCCCAAGCGAATGTTTATGCCAAAGTGTACTGCCATAAAGCAGACTCAGGATGTGTAAAATAAAGAACATGTGACCTCCAGAACAAGTTGGAACTGATGGACCGTAGGAAACCAGTGAAGACCTACCTTAAAAGCATTCATCTGCATCTTTCAAATAACGTGTGTTTAGAATTTGGAATGGTTTTGTACTATTTTCATCCTTCTATGCTTTCTTCATAGCTCAATATAGATATAGTTTGCCCACTGAAATGGAAAGCTGATTTAAATATGGCAGCAGCAATGACGCTGTAATAGTAGTACAACAGAAAGCATATTTGGTTCCAAGTGTTTGTTTAAAGCTTGGCTCTCCTACTTATAATATTTGTATAGATGTTTCATTGACCTCATATTTTTTGTCCTCAAAAAGGCAGAAGATATCCACAATAACTTTCCTCACTGTTGTTATTAAATGTGAGATGAAGACAAGACTCTTCTGTTACCTGCAATACGCTACTTCAATATAATCTATTATTTGCTTTAAATTGTTTAGTAGCTTAATAAAAATAATTTCTTAACTTAACCAGCTAATCATCACCTTCTTAGCACCCCAATTTGATCTCTCTGTGGACTCAGCCTATATCAGAGTAATCCAAAGTAAACTAGAAAAGACAGTAGCAAAGTTGAACAATCCTTATTTCAACCCTTATGTATGGATAACTTCTGTTTCTGTCAGCTATGTACCCAATATTTTGCACCAAAACTTAATGCTTATCTCAGAAAGTAATTTTCAGTAGCAGGAATCTTGTATGCTTTTGATGTAAGTAAAAGAAGTGCATTTTCCTCAAGGTTAATTCAAAAGCCTGGACCAGTACAGGTGCTGTGCACACGTGTCGGAGACCACCAGACCAGTGGACTCAGTTGTTTCCATCATGTACCACTATTCACTTCTTTTGGCTTTCTTGAATAGGTATTATCCTATACAATTATAGCAGGTGAGAATGACAAGTGTTATGTGGGAAATCATTGCACATGCAACAGCTAAGTTGTGTTACTGTTACTATAGTGCTGTATATATAACTTACACACATAATTTATATCTATATGAGCTATCAGTGTGGAAGATTTCTTGGAATTATTTTTTCTCCCCAATTAAATGTCAAATATTTTTAGTTTTCGTTTTTTGCAAGCATTGGAAAATAAACTTCAAAGATGTCATAAACAATGATGCGCTCTTACATTTCAATCATGCCATTCTAATTTAGAGGAGAATTAGAACCAAAATTCTACCATTTCAGGTAGGGCAGGACCTGAGAAGTCACCCCAAAGAGGCATTTGAGAGTCTTAGCAGAAACCCAGATCCTGCTTCTTTCCTTGTTATGGTTCATAGTTCTTATCTTTGGACTTTGAACTATTGCCTAAGACATTTTGCTCCCTAGACCCTTTTTATTTAGGTTCCAGGCATGTCTTACAATTTTGCAAACATCATTGCATTATCAAAAGCCCTGTGAATTATTAGTCATCTGAATACCAGCTATCCATTTTTCTGATTGCTTTTTCATTTTAATTGCTCCCATTTCCTGTCCTGACCTTAAGGTTTCAGAGAAAAGAAGACATCCTACGAGAGAGAGAGAGAGAGAGAGAGAGATCTTTCATTTGTGAACTCCAAATATTCAGAGGTCCTAATTTGACCAGTACGTTAGCTGGAAAGCCTTGGAATGCTGTTTTGCAGTTTTAAAAATGATCATACACAGTTTCTCAGAATTTTTTATGCCTGGAGGATTCCATAAGAACAAGGACACACTTGTTCACAAGTTGCAGTCTCTCCAAAACAAGATAGCACTGGGGTATAAATCATCATTTCAGTTCACAAAGCCACGTTCTCCACCCCACTGAAGGTCCTCATTTACATCTAAAATGGGTACTACTGATCTCCCCCAGAACCTCTAAGTGGAGGAATGCAGCTGCCATGAGCTTCGTGACTCTGGGGTTAGGGAAAATGACATCACCAAATTTAAGCACATTATCATGGTGACATAGAGCCACCTTGTTTTCTCTTCTGTAGATAGAGCAAGGATTGTGCTCGCTGCCTTGTTTTTTTCTCCCAAAGAATACCTTTTCCCCCTCCCTATTTAGCAGCTGCAATCTGAAGGGTTGAAAATGTCACTTCAACTAATGATGAATGATGCTTGACCTCTGGACGGGTTACTCTGATTTTACGCAATTCTAAATTAATATGAAAGATCCCAACTAAAAGGACTTTAGATATTATGAATTGTTCCAAGGAGCTCTGGGATTATTTTGTTGTTACAGTCCTTTGAGGGTTGGGAGCGAGGGCTTGTGCTCCATAAGCAAGGTGAAAGACAGAGTGCGCTAACATTTTTATGTGTTTTCTCCTATGAGATTAATATCTTTCCATATTAGAAATATTGTCAGTAAGCAGAACCAGTTTGTGAAAAAAATTCTCAAAAGGGCAACTGGCCCACATGTCTTTGTTGTTTTTATTTGAATATAATTAATTATGTAAAGCAATAGTTAGAGGAAGATTAACAATTAGTAGATTCTGTCAAGTAGTCACACGGAAATTACTAACTAATTGAAGAACTGGTCCTCTATTGTGTCAGAAAGCGGTGCTGAGAGTCATTCTTTTTATCTTTTTACTTTGTTGTTTTCACAGATCCCTTTTTTTTTTTCTAAGATGTATGTTTCACAGCAGACTCATAAATAAATAACCCTGGTTGTAATTTCATAGCGTGTAAAAGGGTTTGAAATAAAAACACCTGTTTTAATTAGCATTATGGTTTGTTCACTTAAAAAAAAGTGATAATCCTGATGCAGTTAGCTGACATTTTTAAAGCTTTGAATTTCCATCTGTATCTTATATTACGATGTTTCAGGATTGTCATGAGTTAATTATGTTAACTTGGGAAGCATTGCTTGCATTTAGAATGAAAAACTTCAGCTTGAATAGACAGAAAAGCAGATGCTATCTTTCTTGTCAATTGCTTTGTTGTGGGCTGCCTTGCAACTTTACATGTATTTCAGGATCTAAAGGGAAGTGTAAATCTCTATTTATTTTAAGTTTTACATAAACTACACGATTTCAGTGTTCTGTTTTGGCTGTACGTGTCTTGTGTATCTTTACATGTGTAGTTTTCCTGCCCCCAAATTCAGAAATCCACAGTCAAATTACCTCTTCTTTAATTCTTAATTTGTTTTGTTGTGCCTAGACATTATGGAGATTAGCGCATAATGAAATTTAAGAATAGGACACTCCACTGGCTCTATCCATTCTCCAGTTAATTTTTCTACCACCTTTTTTTTTTTTTTTTACATCAACCTTTTAACTGGTATAAAAACACAGGCAGCATCTGGGCACAACAAGCATGTTAAGAATGGAGTAGACAGTCTAAGTAGGAATTTCCATGCTTTTGTGAGTTTAATGTTCCTTTGACATAAAGAGCAGCTGTGTTTATGTCAATAATTACACATTGAAATAAATGCATGTACATGTGTTTCTTTAAGGGATTAAGGGTGTTAGAGATAGCCGCACAAAAGATTTTTGTCCTGCGCATATCTATAAAGAAAGTTTCCCCAAATTCAAAACCAAGTTACATTGTTTTGAGGGTTAGGAATATTACTCTGGACAGTTGGACTTCTAGGTTTCAACTGACACAGTATTATGTAGCTATGTTTAGAGTGATTTGTTTTTCTCCCCACTCTACACCTATTCTCTATTTCTCACTGCCCTGCTCAGGGATCTGAATTGTATATATTTCATATTGGGGGCCCCTCGCAGTAAGACTCCAACTTGTTCACACCAAGAACTATCTGCATGAGACAATGCAAGAATACTATAATCGCTAACGTCTAATTCCCAAATTAGTGCCACAGGCAAAAAGACACCCCTTCCCAGGAAATTCCAATCAAGAAAACCTTGATGGCTCTGGACAGGATTTCTAGAAGGTCAAAGCTTTCTGATTTTAAAGAATGGAAAGTTTCTCAATTAATGTCTACTGTTAATACAATGACTATATGACAATCAAAGTTAAAAATAAGGCTAGAAAAATAAGAGAACTGACATGATAGAATATGGTAGTTTAATAGGGAAGAACCAAAGGAGATCTATGAAGTACATTTCTTGTTTGGGGACAGGAAACACACCAGACTTGCAGATGCCCAGGGACAGAGTAAACTGAAATGTAAGTTGTGGTAATGAAATAAAGCTCCTGAATGATTGACCTGGAGTATTTTAAAGTATATGACAAAGGTATGTTCAGTATCTAAATGCAATCTGTAAATGATATGTACTGTGGAGGTTTATTCAAGTGCCTTATCACACATTCAAATTAACATATGACTGTTCTATCACTTAAAAATAGCTGCGTTCATTAAAGGAACTGTAACCTAGATTTTGCAGAAAATTAAAACATAACATTCCTGTGATTATTTTGTGCCTTTAACCAAGATTTATAGTTTAGTACTGCCTTCTTAAACATTTCTAACTAAGAGTTATAAGTCTACTAGGTTATCTGTATTTGACCAAACAAGTTTCCAATTTGATACAAACAAGTTTACTGTTTATGCCAACTTGATTGTTTAGACACAACTGATGGGCCTGTGAAACACCAATCCATGTGTTTAAATAATCTCAATTTTGGGTACGTTTTGCCCCATAAATTTTACACTACATTAGTTATTAATTTTAGTGCTTCAATTAAAAAGTGCACCATGTTTAAGCTCAGACAACCTAAATTTCACATTGTGACTTATTCAGTATATTTAAGACTAATACCACTCTGTTATAAACCAGACAGTAATGGAATTCAGCTTATCAAACAAGCTAATGTGTCTAGATGCTGAACATTGGAAATACATATTATTAATGTTAAAATCCATGTTATTTGTTAGATATTTCTGTACAATCAGGAGCTAGATCGGTTTGCTTCTATACCTTGTGTACAAATGATTGTATTCTCATTTCTTGACATACATTTAAAGATACTGTGTCTTTTTTCTTCCTTTACCCAGTTCCATATGACAACTTTCATTCCTAATTAAGTAGTTTTGCAGACTAGTTTGAGAATAAGACAGATCAGTGTTCACTGTGACTCTAACTTCCTCTATGAAGGTGGGCAAGTCACTTCATCTTTCTGGTCCTAAGGTCTTCACCTGTAAACTGTGCAAATCACAAGTATCTTGTTTAGTTTCTATGAAAATTAAATACACTCAAGTATCTAAAGTATCAAACAAAAAGACTGGCTTGGTGTCAACGGTTTGGGCCTTTATGGTTTGTGTTGTTATTCTTGTTGCTGTTATAATCCAGCTTTCACTTCTCTGCCAATAATTCACAATCATCTATCCCTATTCATCCATTTGTTGAACTCTGTACTCAAATTTCTAAAGATCTGTTTGGCACATGCCACCAAAAACAGCTACTTCTTTCAATTTAAGGCATCACACATTCAATTTCTTTTCCGCATTTCTATAAACCCTACTTAGTTCGGGCCTTTGTTGTGTCTTGCTGGACTATTCTTATTGTGGCAATTGAGATTTTCCACAGGGACCAGGTCCCATCATCTGCATGCTGTGCTGGCCTTGCCCTTGGCATGTGCTGAGACAGTGATTAACACTGGTGGTGTATACCTGTAATGCCAGCGCTTGGGAGATTGAAAACAGGTAGATCACTATAAGTCTGATCTGTGTAGTGAGACCCTGTAGACCATGTACTAAATACAGGAAAAAAAAAAAAAAGATTTTCCAAGGAGCCAGTGACATAGCTCAGTAGACTAAAGGCCTGCTTAGGCAAGCACAGAGAACAGATTTGATCCTCAGCACTACAGGCTGCACCAGGCCCGCCCCTGGGCTTGCTGAGCCAGCCACCAAGTCCAGGCGTGGTGCAGCAGGCCTATAATCCCAGCACTGAGGAGGCTGAAAACAGGAGGAACACTATAAGTCTGAGCTGCAAAGTGAGGCCCTGTAACAACCAAATACTTTAAAAAAAAAAAAAAGATTTTACAGTGTCCTCTAAACTGTCATTACATTTCTTCATCTACCTTTGACCTTTTGTCAACTACCAAACATTGACTTGGTTCATATTTCTTTGCTGATATAGTGGTTCTCAAGCTTTATTGTGCATAAGAATCACCTGGAGGACTTGTTACTTCAGAGACCTGATCCTAGACATCCTGATTTAGTAGGTCTAAGGTAGGACTTGGTAGCAGTATTCTATGTCATATTGCCATATAGCTAGTACTGGGGCCTCATTTAAACAACCCCAGCATAGTCTACATCAATCTATCAAAATCCCAAGTGCTCCTCACTGCTCTTACCTAGGAGAGGTTTCATCTATCTCCACTGTCAGAATGAACCAACGTACACTCCACATAGCAGATAGCTAGTGTTTCAGACTGTAAGCCTTGCACGGTGGCATAACCACAAGTTCTAGCACTCAGGAGGTGGAGGTGGGAGGATCTCTTGAACTTACAAGTTGAGACCAGATTGAACAACATAAAAAGACATAAACAACAACAAAAAACATAATCTCCAGGTGACCTCGTGTTTCATGATGCTATAACAGAATGTGATAGACTGGATGGTCTAAGACAAATAGAAACTTCTTTTGCTGCCAGTTCTGAAGGCTGGGAAGTATCAAGATGCCAATATCAGGCAGCATCTGCTTCCTTTCTGAGTCATCACGTGGCAGATGCAGAGGGGCAGGGAAAAAGCAAGAGAGAACCAATGTGCCCTTTTATAGTGGCGCTAATCCCACCCCTGAGGGTGGAAGCTGCTAGGCTTAATCACCTCTTAAAGGTCCCATCTCTAAATACCATTACAATGGCAATTAAATTTCAATGTGAGTTTTAGAAGGGGCAAATGCACAAGCCGTAGCACAGCTGGAACCAGATTGTCTCAATTCTGTCACTAAATACCTGCATGGATTTGGCCAAGTTGCTTAATCTCAGGACCTGAATTGTAAAAATGAACCAGTAATGATACCTAACAATATGTTGACATGAGGGCAAAATGAATCAATACATATGAGACAGTGGAAGCAGTATCGGAGAGCCACTCCAGCACTCTTCTTCTAGCCATGCTTCTATTTAATGCGCTGCTCCCCTCAGCCACACAATGGAAGTTTGGAGTTTAGAGGCCTCACTCCTTTCCTTAAAAGTAAAGATCACACCTCATGAATCCCCAAATACAGTGGGGAGTTTAAGACTTTATAAAAATCTAGTTTTAAAATGTTTCAATTAAATTACGATTAAGGAAAGATGGCAAAGGGATCTTAAGTAAAAATCTTCTAAATAATAAACAAACCATCCTTTTTTTTTTGCCCTCATCAGAAAGATTAATAAAAATGAGGTCAGTTATAATAATACATTAAATGTAGGTGCCTTTTCCTTTGAATTTGCTAAAGTCTATAATTAAAAAGACTTCCAATTGGAAGATTGTAAGGAAGAAATTAATCTTATTGGTAAGTAAAAAAGCAAATCCCATGGTTGATGATAGATATGACCTGTTAGCAATAGTTACACTTTTATGCTTTCTTTTCTTACAATCGGCATGTGGAGAGCAACATAATCCAATTAATTGTAATTCCCCTTTGTAGAAAAGTAAAATAGTGTGTGGTACTGAAAGGCCATTGAAGTCTTATCTCCAACCAGATAATCCAAATGGATTCTCATTTCAATCTATCAGCAGGTTTCTACAAACTTCAGGAAAACAGAATAGTTCCCTGAACTTATACTTTCCCAAATTTATAATAAATGCAATGCACAATAATCAGTCTCTGAACTCTAATCCTTTGAACATGGTGACCATCAGCTTCCTAGCCTCCCTTGGAGTGAGTACACCTACTTACCACTTATGCCCCCACTGCTTCAGTTTCTCCCTCACGGTCTTGGAAATTTCAGCCCTCTTCATATACTCCTGGGCTCCATTCCGCAACACTGCCAGAGCACCTCTCTAGCGCATCACTCTCCACTCTCATGCTCCTAGTTGTTCAAAACATTTCTGTTGAAGAACTTCATGCTTTGCTTTGCCCTCTGTGCTCCTCTTAGCAGTCTCAGGACCCTGGTATCCATATGGAATCCATTCTAAGGGTTCTCCAGCAACTTGTGGCTTTCTGGATGCATTGTGTAATTCTGTCTTCCACAGCATATGACTGTTATTTCTGCTTGGATTGTTCTTCATATACCGCCTCTCTCCCTCTAGTCCAATAGCTGCCTCACCTGCACCCACCTGGTTGCTTGTTATCTAAGAGAATTATAATATGGTACTTCCTCTGAGAAGTCTCCTCTGACCAACACCCATAGGAAATAATATGATTGTCCTTCATGTTCCCAGAGTAGTCTACAAAGTTATGCAATGTCACCGTCTGGAATAAATTAATCCTTATTGGATTAAATTCTGTGCATACTTTAGATCTTTCAACATAGAAGATATACCTATTCTTTAAGCATAGAAGCTATGTCTTCTATTGCCATAATGGCCAAAACCTGGTAGCATAACATCTGAGTACTTGAAAAATGAGTCCATGGGTGAAGAGTAGCCTATTCACATATGCAGTATTGGTTGAGTGTTTTTGAAAGAAGAAGGTAAACAAAAAAAACCCTAAATACTGTGTTCTGTATGTGTGGATGTATATTTATTGCCATTATCATTTGTATAATATTATGAAAGAACCTCTACTCTAGAGATTAAAATTTCATTGATTGTACTAATATATTCATAAATGATAAAAGAGAGTTCTTCAGACACTAAGAACTAGGCTAAGCTTCAGAATTTCAATAATGATTATAAATAAATTTATTTGAGGGAGACATAAAGGAGAAACCCTTGAGCCATGGCAATGTAGTACAATTAGTTATGCCTCACAAGTGAAGGTATTATTTTGCTGGGATTAAGAAAACAGTAAGCAATATCTGAAAGAAAACTGAGGGTGAACAAGAGTCAAGAGTAGCAACGTGGATGGCCAAAAGGCATTGTGAAGAATAGGCAGAAACCCAGGCATTGGGGCTGCAGTGTTTTGTGTTGTTTTTGTTTTGTTTTGTCTGAATGAGAAGAAAAGTCAGAAAGAGTACCTGAAAGGTGTATCTTCCTACATTGTCACTTAAGTTTTTGTTACTGATGTTTTTAACAAANAAAGAAAACAAAATTCTAGAATAATAACATAATAAAGGAATAATAGCATTTAATACACTATTTTCAAAGTAGTTGCTCAAACTACAAGAAATAAACAAAGAAAATATTCTGTCTTATAAAGAAACATAATAGCATAAAACCTTCTTCTCCATGAACTAAGAAAAATTAGTAATGTAAAAAAACAAGTTAGTATGTACATTAAAATATGTTTGAAACAATAGAATAGAAAACCTGAAGAATTATTTGAATTTCATTCTACTTACTTTTCTGTCTTCAATCTCTTTCTGTCTGTCTGTGTCTCTCTTGTCTCTCTGTCTCTGTCTCTGTCTCTGTTTCTCTGTCTCTGTCTGTCTGTCTGTCGGTCTCTATCATCATCATCATCATCATCATCATCATCATCACTAGCATCATCATCATGTGCGTGCTGAAGGTAACTCAAGTCCATCTCTCTTCTCCAAGGGTAGTAATGGCAAATCTTGTAGAGCTTTCAATAATAACAGCTGTTTGCGGCACATATGCCACAGGTGACCATGTTGTGCTGGGGAAGAGCTTCATAAGTGTCAGAACAGCCTGCTCTACTTGGAAGGTTGTCTTAGGACCAACAGGTGACCAGTAGAGCACCTATGAACAATTGTTTTTCTCTTTCTTTCCCTTTTCCCTCCTTCCTACTGTCTTGCTTTTCTCCCTCCCTCCCTCATCTTCTCCTTTTTTGAGGAGTGTTGGAGTTCAAACTCATGCACACTAGGCAACCTCCTCACCAGCCCTCAGTGATCGTCACCATGACGATCTTTATTGAGAATATGTTTGCTAGCTGGGCAGGGTGGTGTGCACTTGTAGTCGCACTAGTCTGGGAGTCTGAGGTAGTAGGGAAAGTTGTCACCTGGGGCAAATTTAAAAGATTTCCAAAGGCCTAAAGATGTAGATCATTGATAAGAGCCTCAGTTCGTTCTCCAACAGCCCTCACCCTATACACAGAGGTACTTAGTAAATGACTAGCTAAGCATGCCTTTGTATTAATGAAGCAAATAGTAAATGAGGTAGCTTTATCCAGGACAGCACATCTCAATAAAGAAAAATTGAGAATTGTTGTGACTGGAAGAGACGATGTATCACCTTTTGTATCTTTCATATCCCTTTTTCCCCTAATAATCATCTTCTTACTCAGAATAATGTCTGACACATAATAGGTGCTCATAAATTATTTTAGTGCATGAATACATTAATTTATTTGATATTTCATTTAATTTATTTACTGAATGTTTTCATAAATGTACAAGTGAGAATTTTATTCATCCGTTTTCATCATGTTTATCATTTTTAAAATTTAAGCTTTCTGTTTGGTTTGCTATTTTTTCAAACTACAAAGTTATTATTAGTGTAGTCATGTTATTATTGGTAGTTATTACTGCTATGTATTTATTGAGTGTCAAGTATTTACCTGCAGTTGTTTTTTTAAACATTCAAATTTTTAACTTCATCAGAAGTTGGATCTCTCCTAAGAAGCTCTACTTGTATTTACTGTATATTTTTAACCCAAGTCTCTTTTTTTTCAGAATCAGGGATTGAACTCAGGCCTTTGAGCTTGCCAGGCAAGCACTTATTCTATTGAGCCATCCTCTGGCCCCTTTAACCCAAGTCTATATCGCTCCTATTTTATTCTTTGTTGTAGACTTTTTAATTATATGTTCAAAGACATCTGTCAATTTACAAAGATCTTAGAAGAGTGGGAGGCAGTAATTATGGCATGTCCCCCGTGAGCCATAAGCTCTCAAATACTGAGATGGGAGCACAAGTTGGTGCTATAGCTAGAAGAGCAATTTGGCAACATATATCACAATTTACAAACACATAAACTTTGATCCAGAAAGTCCAGGTCTAAGAACAGGTTCATACACAACAACATACTAGCAGAGCTATAAAATTATCCAAGTACAAACTATTCATGCAACTGCAGTTGTAAACATTCTATAGCTGATGGCTGCTGAAGTTAATTATAAATCCAGGAAGATAAATACATAAAAATCAGAAAGTTCTGGATGTCCTAGCATCGAGTGATCTTGAAGATACACCATAAAATGAAAAAACTCAAGGTGAACAAGAGTATATACATTGTGTTATTTTAAAAATCAATCAATAAATAAGATAATGGCAGGAGGTAATATTACTTGGGCATAGAAAATATCTTCTAAAGAATGCATTACAAATCAACAGTATAGGTTTTCTCCAAGGACTTAAACTGAGTAGCTGGGGAGAAACCGGAGAGCTTTGCAATATACTTTTTTATATACTTTGAAATTTAAATTGACTAAATATATAATCTATTTAAAAATAACAAAACAATTATTAAAATAATAATAATTCAATAACAATTTAATAATATCTTAGGCTAATAATGACCATTATGTACTTAATATGTAAAAGTTTATATTTCAAATGTGATGTTAGCAAACATTTTGAAAATGTTAAATAGTTTTTAACAGTTGCTTTGCAATAAACAAATCCTCAATTTGAATTGTTTGCATGGCATTAAAGGACTTGGGTTGCTACTCTGGGCTTGGAGAATCCTGTAATCACAGAACTAACATTGTCCATTATTCCATGACCACTGAAAGAAACTGTTGCATAGAGATACAGCTGTCCTGGGCCAGCCAGATAACTTAGTGGACTAAAGCACCTGCTTAGGTAGAGCACAGGGGCCGGGGTTTGATCCCCAGCCTCACAAGCCATGCTGGACCCACTCCTGGGGCTTGCTGAGACTATGACTGAGGCTGGGCGTGGTGACACAGTCCTGTAAACCCAGATCTTGGGAGGCTGAAAACAGGTGGATCACTACGAGTCCATTCTGAGTAGTGAGACCCTGTACTAAATACAGAGAGAGAGAGAGAGAGAGAGAGAGAGAGAGAGAGAGAGAATCTCCTACCTATCTTTATGAAGTAGTTCTAAAATTTGCAAATCTTCCAGCTCTTATCCTATGCACTATTGCAGAGATCTATTTCTGTGACATGAGATAGAAGACTTACTTAACCATTTTTATAAGTCAAAATAATGGAGATAATTTAGGAAAGAGGAATTAGTATCCTGAACCACAAAGAATCTCTTTAGTTTGCCCATTGTTAGTTGGCAGCTAACAGATATCTGGGCTTAAAATGGTTTTAGAGAATGCTAGTAAGCATATTTAATCTGCCAATATTTTTTAACTTTCATTTCTATTTTCCTAAAGGAATATTTCAAGAAAAATGATTTCTAAAGCAGCAAAAACCCAACTTCCTATCCTGACTCACATTTCTACTTCTAACCTTACATATACCAATACTACAGAAACAGGAATGCTAAAAGCCAGAGTTGGGTTCTGAAAACACTTGGCAAAGCAATAATATAACCAACAAAAACATTTCTAATAATGATATGACTAGCCTATACCAAATTCTTCTCATATAATACCTTGCTTAATTATCATACAAAATTAGATCTCATGTGAGATGTAATTCATGTGAGCTCTTAGTTCTCACACTAAAGTAGATATCCAGTTTTCATTTAACAAGTAAAGAAATGTAATAATAAGTAACCTCTCCATGTGTTCATGGGTCTGTAGTAGACGTATAATCTATATATGGACATTCGTAAGACTCAGTTGTATTTGTGTCCTCTGCCTCATTATCGGAAGTGTTTGACCTGACCTTCTGATGGATATTCAAAAATGTAATATAACTTGGAGGGAACAAATGGCAATGGTGTATTTTCGAGCCAATATGAAGCAAGCTTTCAAAAATGACTATTGAAATGTAATCCTACGGATTCTCTGCCCTTTGGAGTATGCAATGTATGAAATCATCCATGGAATTCAAGCAAACTCGGAATCCATTTGGAGAAGACAGTCAAATAAAATGAACCATTGTGTGTAGCATCTATAGAGCACAAAAAGCCTTTGACTGGATGGAAATAAGAGCAGGGTTGGAAGCTCTGAGTAAGAAAGGAATTAAAGAAATATGCATTGGCACCAAAAAGTACACCAGGTTTTTTTTTTTTTTTAATCATCCTCTCTTTTTAAAGAGTCCATTTTTGGTGGTGGTGGCAGTGGTGTTAAATTCTGAACAGAGCTACCTCTTTCTAGATGCCTAGAAAAAAAAATATCTAGAAGCCTGAAAAGAAGCATTATATCAATAGCATCATTTTATAAGGTAGCATTATGCATGGAATTATGATGATGAGAGGATGTTTTACGTTATGCCATTATAAATTAAAATTGCACAAAGCAGTGACACATTTGTTATACTTTCCATCTGTGGCACTTGCTTCACTAGTTTCAGTTGTACCTCTTTATTATGTTATTATTTACATTCAAGTGAAACCTGGGGGAAAATAAAAATAAGACTATCTTCATTCCTACTTGCTTCCTATATGGGATGTGATAGAAGACTGCTTCGTCTCCGTCAGATGGCAAAAGGATGAGGAGGTGTCTTAGCGGTACAGTGTTGGCCTACGATAGGTAAGGCCCTTCATTCAATCTCCAGTACCACAAACACGCATACAAAGAGTAACTCTAAGATGCTTCACATTAGTCTGTTATGTTATTTGCATGACATGGACCTCTCAAATGATTTCCTAAGATATATAGACAACAATACATAAGAAAGCAAGGCAATGAGGTATGCCAAAACATCACATGAATATGAATTTTTCTATGTTTTTAAGTGTCAGGCTCTTTGAGAGTTTTTGTTGTTTTCCTTGCTTCCTTCTTTCCTACTTTCAGGAGGCCATACAAAATGGGCTTTGAAGACCAGACAGCAGAACTAACCATTGTGTGCAAAAATCCAAGTATCTCCTCTTAATGTAACCATTTTCAAATATAAGGGGGGCCAGGGAGATGGCTCAGTAGAATAAGCACTTGCCTGGCAAGCACAAGGGCCTGAG
>NDGM011080374.1:0-23179 GCA_002564305.1 Octomys mimax | reverse complement strand
CCTTGCTAGAGTCTGATGTTTTCTAATCTTGGTGCCAGAAATTCAAGATTTATATTTTTGAATTATTAGATATTTAGATTTACCAGATCTATTTTTATTTTCATTTTCTCTAGATGTTTATTTGAAAATCATTTTGCACTTTGGAGCTGCTGTTAGTTTGCACAGCAGGTGACACGCTGGGTGTGATTCCAGCAGTTTTATTTTAAGCTGTTTACAGGCCAGTAAGCCTATTTTACTTCTAATAACATTACTTGAACTTCCTGAGAAGTTTGATATTTTTAATATGTTATTATATTTAAAAAGACATTTTTCCATGAAAAATACTTTTTGAACGATGAATTACAGATTCAAAAATCAAGTACACTGGCTCCTTTCACCTCTGTGATATCCACAGCCCCCAGAGGCCAGTCTTGCAGGGAAGCAGGAGCAGCGCGCTGCACGCAGAGCAGTGCCCACTGCCTGCTTAGGCGACCATCGCTGTCCACTGTCCGGCTGGTCGAGCTCTGCTCAGGCTCAGGCATGGAGGACCCAGTCCCACCAGTTCTCTGGGTGTCGCACTTCGAACAGCACTGGACTGCCCCTGCCTCGTGTTTGCCTTCACAAATGTGCCACCCAGCGTGATGCGTGGAGCACATAGGTGGGCTCGCTCCAGCCGTGATGCGTGGAGCACATAGGTGGGCCCGCTCCAGGGTGGGTGTCCCTTACCTGGAAGCAGCTCTTCACAGCCCAGGGCTAGTGTGTCCTGCCACAGGGCGAGCAGTCAGCGCTTCTGAATGGCGCAAGCCTCCCGAGGCCCACAGGGCACAGGGCTGGGGAACTGTCTCCTGCAGCCAGTGAGTGTGGAGCTATGGGGACCTTCCTCGGGTCTGGCCAAGTCTAAAAAGGGAAAGCTGGGGTCTCCTCCTTCAAAAGCCTGACTCAGTATTTATTTCCCATAATAAAAACCTCCGAAACATGGAAGCATCCTGGGCTTTGCAGATTCTTTGCCTGTGATCATTCTGTTCAGAGTTTATAGACATCAAAAAACTAAATTATGGGGATCTGAAGTGCTTTTTAAGATTTAAAGTTCTGTGGGGCTGTTAGTAGACACCAAGTTATGAATTGGAAAATGGCTGCTCAAGAAATAGTTTTCCTGTGTAGAGTTGCATGCTGTGAAAATAGTAAGAACTTCAGGAACACCAGAATAAATTACTTTCTGTGGTGGTGTGCTGTCATCTGTTCTCAGTTGCACAGGTGTTTGTCCTGGGCTCCTTTGTGGCAAGAGAAAGCAAGCCCCTTGCCTACCTGTCTGACCTGCCACTGGTCAAATGGTCTTGGCCCTGGTTACAGCTTTGGTGGCCATCGCAGTGCCTGCTGAGCGTGGTGGTTCCCAGTGAGGGGGGGTCGCGTAGCGGCGCAATGCACTGTCCAGCTGAGGCACCCTGAATGTCACCCACCGCCATCACCTGCTCCTTCCTTGAGGGCCTGCCAAGGTCTGGGGTGGGTGTCACTGTCTTCAGCAATTTCAGTACCTGTTGTGCCGGGTTGTCCCAGTACAGTTCGGGTTCCATGGGGCAAGAGTAAGTTTTCTTGTGGCTTTGTTGCGATAGCCACCATTCAGAGTAGTGTGTGGGGCCGTAAGTACTGAGTGGATAGATGAATAAGCTAATTTTGTCTCTTAGTTCAATGTAGGCTGTAGGGTGGGAGCTGTTCCCAGGCATCCTTGAGCAAGCTTCCTGCTGTCTCCTGGCTGACAGTTCTGCTGGCTTTTTGTCTGTCCATCCGCCTTGACACAGCCTGCATACCTTCTCACTGAGGGAGTTTTGGTGTCTTGGGCTGGACCTCGGCTAGTGCTGGTAGCAAACTGTCAGGTAGGGTCCTCTCACTGTGGTATGCGCACAGACTCCCATCAGGTGTTACCTGAGGCTGGGCTCCAGGGCAGTGGGGGAGGACAGCCGCCGCCTGTGCCTGGCTGGCCTCGTTTCAGCGTTTGCAGTCTGCTTCGCCCCAGCCTTGTGCTTGTGGAGGTCGTAGTTCTAACTCTTGGAGCAGGCAGGGCATTCTCTCATGAGCTCAGCGTCCTGTGCTTGTGCAGTTGCTGCTGTGCTTCTCTACACAAGGTCCAGGGCCAGGGAGATGGCTCTGTGGAATAAGGGCTTCCCTGGCAAGTGCAAGGGCCTGAGTTTGATCCCCGGTTCTGGGGAAAAACAACAACCACCCCAGGTCCAGTGCAGAGCACCAGAGGGTGAAATGTGAGAAACCTTCGTGAGGAGCGGAGAGCACCTTCTCTTCACACTGCACCTTTAAGCTGTCATATTTATATTCAGAAGACAGGCTTCCTAAAGAAACTGGCACAAAAAGGCAAATACAGGATTTCTGGAAAATTTTACTACATAGCAAAGTAGTACGGTGCATTTCTTTGAAACTCTAGAAGAAGCAAAGGAGTGACAGCAGCAAGGTGTCCCAGGACTGACAGAGCAGACAGGCAGAGGTCGCCTCCGGGTAGATGAGCCTGTGAGCTGCTCAGGTTTCCACCTGTGGCGCTTAGCCCCGCCCACGGGTGCCCTGCAGAGGCCCCTGGGCCTCAGCCCCTGAAGCAATGAGGTGACGGTGACAGGATCCAGTGGGGCTGGCACCCGGCAGCTGTCCACGTGGTGGGGTCGGAGCCTCTTCTCATTGGTGCCACCTGCAGAGACAGGAAGAGAGCGCCTGGCCACTTAGAGAACGCTGGACAGTGATACAATGACCAGTATAAATGTCAGCAGGGAGGGCTGAGGGCAGGGAGGGGAGGACAGTGCTGTGGGGCCAGAGGAGGTGCCTCCTGAGATGGAGAAGTTCAAAGCGGCCATGCTGCTGGCAAGTGTTGGCGACGTGCTTGGCTATGGGAATGTCTGCAGGGAGAAGAGTGCTTCAGGCTCCATCCAGGAGCAGCTCCAGAAGGTCGGGGGGCTGGACCACCTCGTGCTGTCTCCAGGAAAGTGGCCAGCGAGTGACAACACCGTCATGCACATGGCGACCGCCGAGGCCCTTACCACAGGTTGGGCTCCCTGTTGCTTGCCAGCTGTGCTTGGGGTGGGGTGCTTGGCTGCTCCAGCTCACAGTGAGCCCACGCAGCTTGGAAGCTCCATCCGTGAGCTGTGCGTTATCTGATGCCACTGCCCAAAGTGACAATACACCCAGTGTCCCTCAGCAGATCAGCCAGGCAGCAGGTCAGTTACTGCTGCAGTGGCGCTTTGAGGGGTGGTGTTACTGTCTTTGTGGATAATAAGATTCACTTATAAGCAGTGGCTAGCACTTGTGGAGAGTGAGCCAAGCCTGCGCTGTGGCTCACCAGCGGTGGAGCAGCTTCTTAGCTATTTATAGGGGACTGGCCATGTGGGGCTGAGCTACTAGCCCTGAGTTCATTGTGGAAGAACACAAAATGTGGGCTTGAACCCATTAGGATGATTGTGTTTGGATCTTGTGTCACATTCCAGCAAACTGCTCACAGAGTGCCGCATGCAATGGGCTGCTGCCGCAGGCAGGAAAAGTTACCATTAAGGCAGGGGTAGAGAGCAGTTCAGCTTTCACTGAGGCGCTGTGAGGGAGGCCGGGAGAGGGCCAGTGCAAAGTGAGGTTTTTATATTTGACTTTGACATGAGGAGGGGTCTGGAAATAGGAACATGGCATTAGGTCACAGCTGTCTCTGTCTCAGGTGTGAGTACAGCAGGCGTTGCTAGAAGACTGTTTTGTTCCCAAGAGTCCAGTGCCATCGGTATTGTCAGAAACAGTGCTTCTGGGTAAAATTAAAAATAAAGATTGCTTAATGTCTGTGGTCAGAGCTCAAAATAGGTACAAGGGACTTCGGACAAGGTATTGGGATGGGGAGAAATGGCATCTCTAAGACATAGCCAGGTGCTCCCTACAACCATCTGGCAATGTCTACTTTTTGCACGTAGCTTACAAGGATGAAAATTAAAAGTTCTGATATAGATTCATCGCTCAGCTGCAATGGGGCCTTTAAAGAAACAATGATAAAATAATCATGATTCCCCACACCATACATCAAAATACCTGCCAAAGTGATTCAGTTTGGACACTGCTTGTACACAGATGTGTTCTAAGAAAGTGCTGCAAGGTCAAATGTGTGAATAATTTCTTAACCATCTGTAAGGAGAAGATTGATCTTAGGATCAGTAAGCAATCACCTGAGTTTCAGAGAGACAGCTGGCTCGTGGAAATGTCTCACAGTTTCCTGCGCATCATGCGCCCTGCAGAATTAAGACCTGACGGCAGCCGTGAAGTCGGGGGTTTCGCCTACGTCCACTTTGCCATTCCATTTGTCTGCATGAATAGGCTCGATTTAGCTCTGCGGTTGTTGTGGAGGAATGCTCCCCACTAGTCCCTAAATAACTGTGGAGAGCCCTGAAACATGTCCATAAGATAAAGTGTCACAGCTTGTTAAAGTGATGAAGCACACACTTGCGAAATCCAAATATTTCCTGCTTCTGTAGTCATTGTGTAGGAATGCTCTTGACCTGTCCCAAAATAACTAGCGGGAGTGCCGAAGCACCTCAGTGAGATAAGGTGTCATGGCCGCTGGGGTGGTGAAGCACCTGGCATTTTCACGCAGGCATCTGCACCTTTGTGGGCAACAGTATTAAAGCAGTATCCAGATCTCAAAGGTGCGCCCACCTCCCAGCTGAGCACTGCTCACAGGCGTGTCTTTGGAAACAAGGCTGCTTCCCATTCATTCGCTGGACCGTTCACTTGCTCTCGCAGCCTGTTTCTGCCCGGCGTCTTGTGCACACGCCCACCACAGAGCTGCACAAAGATCCTTCATGTGCCCGTCTGTGCTAGTTGGAGACGTTAGGCAGCCATTCTGGGTCTGGCCATGTGGTCAGCCTGGGAAGCGCTGGCATAGGTGGGGCTGGCTGGTGCAGAGACTGGGTCAGTAAGACACTCAAGCAGGGAGCACCTCACAGCTTTGTTTTCAGGGAGGAGGCAGGCTGGTGATGGTGACAACAGCCATGATGAAGGTGATGGTCAGAGTGAGGGGCCTGGCACTGGCCTCTCAGTAGTGAGTCACCAGAAAATAGTGTCAGGCATGCCCCTTCATTGATGGCTTCAGGAACTAAACCAAGCATATGGTTTCCAACTCTAAATTTCAAAGTGAAATTCCACCTAAACTTAGTTTTCACACAGCTCAATTTTTTTTTCTTAAAATGATAAATTGTAGCACATTACGGGGGTCTTGGACCCATGATAATGACAATAGACAAACTGCAGGGCTGCAGGTGTCAGCCTGTCCTATCTGCATTCTAGTGTTATCTTGGGGAGGGGCCCTAGAGAGTGGGGAGCATCAAGAATCAGGACAGCGCTGTCCTTCCCAGGACAGTGTGAGGGAAAAGTGCTGGGCGGAGCAGGACAGAGTCCTGCGGCCCCCTAGCTTCAAGGTAGCGTGATGTGAAAGTCTCACCTTACGTGCGTGGCATGTGGCAGCTGTATACTGTTGTTAGGGACAGGCCATATAAGGGTGCAGTAATGGTCCCTTCCTTGTTCCTGCGTGTCCTTGGTCTTCTTGGGGTGTTGGAGCCTAGCATGTTCCTGACCACCTGCCCATTTGATTTTCATCACTAGCTCAGAGCAGAGAGGAAACTGTGGAGCCCTTTGACTCATGCCAGGGAAGCTGCACCAGGTGTTTGTCTTTTCTACGAAGACAGTAGCTAACAGTGCCCTAGGCCAGCTGTGGGGAAGAAGTTTGTAAGACAGAGTAGCTACCACACAGAGAAGCCCCAGGAATCTGCCCCTGGAGAATATGTTTCTAGTCAGATTTTTTTTTTTTTTTGTACTAGGAATCGAACGCAGGACCTTGAGCTTGCCAGGCAGGCACTTATGCCACTGAACTATACACCTGGCTCCTCTAGTCAGATTATAACCTGAAAAGTCAAGGTTTCTTGATGCCACTGTATTTTAGGCTTTGTTTGTTTGTCTATTGCTTTAGAAAGTTCAAGGTACATACTGGGGTTTCCTGGTATCTGGTTTAAGGACTTGGTAGGCAAGTGGGCAAGCCAAATGGAGGGAAGAAGGCCTTTTATAAGCTGGCCATGGATGAGGAGAGCTGCATAGGGTGGGTGGGCAGGCAGCAGGCAAAGCCCAAACCCAACCTCCAGGCCCGACTCCTGTACACATAAGATGTGGCCCTGTTGCCCCGGGGCACATCCTTCACCCCCTACCACCTGCCCTTAGCACCCTTCTCCTGCCTCCCAGGATTGGTGAGATCAGGGGGACTGTGGAGCACACACAGGGCTCTGTCCATTGGGCCAGGCTGATCTTCCTCTGGACTCCCAGCTGTGCTGTCCTGTGGAGACTGTCTGCTGTCCCTCTCAGAGGGCTATCCGCTATCTCTGGAACTCTGGCTCTGGTTCCCTGAGCCGGGCTTTCAGTCTGTACCTTTTCCTTCCCTCCTCATCACCTTCTCCTCTCCCACCCCCACCCCCAAGGCAGGGCATCACAAAGAAACAAGGGTAGAGGCCACCTCCCATGAGCGCACCGGCCTCCCTGAGTGGCACTTTGGCTGGGAGTGATGTCATGCCAGTAGCTGTTACAAGGACTGTGCACAGCACCCCCTAGACCTCTACAGCCCCATATTCCCTCCTGCACAGCTGTTCTTAGAGTGGTCAGGCCTGTGGGCTCCAGTGTCAGCCACATGTGCTGTCCACCATGCTGTGGACCAATGTCCCAGCCGGAGTTCTTACTGTAGGAAGACATCACCTCCCTGAGCCTTTTCTGAGAAAACATGAGAAATTAGGACCCAATCTTGGTCTTCATAGTTGGCCTCCCTCAACACCGCAGTTCAGGGACAATGTGGGCCACAGGCAGCTACCACTGTGGGCTGTCTCCTTGTCCCCTACACCCATGACCCTGGGCGTATAGTACTGTACTTGTTCCCAGACTTCTGCCTCGTGTGGGTCCAGGAAAGAACTTGACGGAGCAGCACTGCAGAGCCTCCGGCTTCCCCAAAGCCAACAGAGTTGCAAGCTGGGGACAGACAAGGCCTGACTCGTCCCTCCCAAGCCAGGTCAGCTGGGCTCACACAGTGGCCCTGACAGGCACAGAGCCATCAGTCCCAGACTGTCTTGCGGAACAGGACAGGAATGCAGCCCTTTTGTGTCTGGCATCCAGTGAAGTCGGGAGTGGGTTGTCAGCCAGGGCTGTGTCTCTGGATGGCCTCTGTCTCCACCGCCCTGGAGGCACAGATGGTCTGTGCCACAGAGCAGGGCTGCTGTCCACACTGATGTCTGTCCCCTCTTTCTCCTCCCTAGACTACTGGTGCCTGGATGACCTATACCGTGAGATGGTGAGGTGCTACGTGGAGATCATTGAGAAACTTCCGGAGCATCGTCCTGACCCAGCCACTGTGGAGGGCTGCTCGCAGCTGAAGCCACGTAACTACCTGCTGGCCTGGCACACACCCTTCAGTGAAAAGGGTCAGGAGCTTTTCTCAGCCCAAGCTGGGCGCCTGTCCGTGTGGTAACCTCCTTCCCCTGGGGCTTTGTCCTCCATTCCTGGTTCGCTTTCAGGAATGGCTCCCACACAGCTATTCTGGGGGTGCATGGAAGCAGCCAGACCCATTCTATGGCTCCTTGGGGTGAGTAGGGCTGGCAGGTATAGCCAGGGCTACAGTCAGTGCCCCTGGGGACTCAGGTCTGGCTCTGAGAGCAGCTGCTCACAGGAGGGCCAGACCCTCGGGTAGGACGGGCTGCAGCACTGGCAGCCAGGTGGGAAGAGGGCAAGTCCTGGGTGAGTAGGAGGCAGCAGGGCAGGTATAGACTGCCAAGCAGCCCGAAGGCCTGTGGTTGCCAGGAGCACTCAAGCTGCCTGGGAGTCGGTGGAAGTGACAGCCTCCCGAGAAGAGCCACTGGCACTGTCAGTCAGGATTGCGGACTGGAAGCCCTCTGTTCCCCTCAGCTGTCCCCCAGGAAACTCGGGACCCATGAAGGAGGATGCTCTGAAGCGATGAGCAGAGGCAAGTGTCCAAGGAGGCACTTGCTTCCTGTGCGCCAGCAGCTCCCGGGTGGTACTCACGGCCCCGGGAGGAGAGGGAGGCCGATCGTGCCGCCGTGCTCAGTGCAACCCTCTGCCACTGCAGAGAGGAGGGAGGGGTCTATGTGCTGAGACGCGGACGGCCCTCTGCACAGAATGGGGAGGAAAGCAGAGCCAACCAGGTGCCTGCTCCACCCCACTATGTTCAGAGAGGATGCACGCGGAGCATTTACAGTAAACCCAGCCAAGTCAAGTGGCATCAAGTGGAAAAGGTCTGAAGAGTCCAGGTAATCGCCCATGGGCTGGACCAAGAAACAAGTCTCCTCTGTGTACTGCCCACAGGAATTGCTCCCTGTAGGTAGACAGCGGAAAGATGCGAATGGTGTACAATTCCATGCCACCCAAGAGAATCACAGGCCGGGGACAGCCCAGGTGTGACGCGTCCCCAGCAGGCAGAGCCCTGGCTCCACTCCCAAGCACCACCAGCAAGCCAGAAGATAAGCACAAGCCAGAGTAACTGAAGCAAAGAATATTCCGGGAGTAAAGAGGGTAGCATCCCTGTGACTCAGAGTGGGCTGTCAGGCCGCCTACTGGGGCATATAACACACCGACACGTCCACATACCTTTGAAATACATGATGCAAGCTTATGGTGCTGCAGAGGAACAGGCAAATCCATAGGCAGAGGTTTCTTCCACTTCCGGAAGTGCTTCCCTGGCAAATGCAAGGGCCTGAGTTCAATCTCCAGTTCCACCAAAAAAAAAAAAAAATTAACACACTCACTTTAAGAAACTAGAAATTCAAGAGCAAATTAAATTCAAAAGAAGTAGGTGAGATAATGGAGACCAACAGCAAAAGGGAAAAACAGAAAAAGAGGATGGGGTTACCACTGGCAGACATGAAGGTAAGGCCACTGCAGCCTACAAAACTGAGAGGAAAAGGGGGATGCTATCACCAGTTTCATGCAAGTAAGCCCGACAGCATGCATGCAGTGGAGACAACACCAGAGCTCCCTTGTGAAGATGCAGGAGGCCCAAAGTGCTGTGTCCTCCAAAGAACCCCAGAGAAGACTCCCTGGAGACCCTACCAAGCTCGCAGAAGAGGCCACAGCTCCTCCACAGAGCGGGAGCGTATTCTGAGCCTGTTGCAGCTTCTGACAGAGGATGGAGCCCCATTTGCTTAACTTCTCTTCTGCGCCTCAGCTTCCTGCCTCAGAGACTCCAGGGAGGATGGAGGGTGGGTGGGGAGAATCGGGCTCATCCAGGCAGACCACAGGCCACCCAGCCACAGGGGACAGGAGGTTCAGCTACTTCACCAGAGATGACGCAGATCAGCAGCCACAGAAACTGCTCAGCCGCAGTGGGCATTAGGAAAGTGAAGGTGAACGGCAGCCAGGAGCCACCCAATCCCTGTCAGAGCAGCTGACAGAAAAGGATGGCTGGCTAAGCTGTGAGACATGGAGCAGTTGATGAGGGGGCAAAAGGTGGCCCAGGCACTTTGGGGACAAGGGAAGTACCTCCAAGAGTTACACACACGTCACCCCACAGCCTAGGCACTCCTGAACACGTGTCCACAGAGAAGAACACATGGGCCCGGCCCTCGGCCTGTAGAGCTTTGTGCTCAAGCGCCAGCCTCCTGTCAGAAGTGGCTGGCGGCCAGCCACACTGTGTCTGCTCTGTCCAGCAGCGGGAAGGTAAACTGGGTACAAGTATGGGACACATCTCAGGGCGTTAGGCTGACTGACAGAACCAGGCGAATAAGAGCCTTCTGTCAGACCTGCTCGTAGGCCTGCAGGTTCCCCGTGAGCCAACTGGAACCCAGTGAGGCTGACTCTAGAAAGAAGAGTCCAGTCTGGCTGAGAGCAAGCAGTGGGAACATGCCCACCTTTCTGTCTTCCCAAGGAGGAGCCCATTTTGTATCTGTCCCAGCCCACAAAAGTCTGGTTTTAGTAGCTACACAGCCTTTGACGTGGGTGGAACCTGATCTATTTAGTGTCTTCCATGTGATAGTTGGCCAGTGTCCTCATCTAAATGAACTTCTGATGGATGTGTTGTTACTTACATTTTTGTGCCTTAGAAGTCCCTTGCGAATGCTGATTGCCAGGGGTGGGGCTTTGGAATGCAGTCTGAGTCTGGGTGCTCCCACATAGGCTCGGGGTTCGGAGCAGCCACCAAAGCCATGTGCATCGGCATGCGGTACTGGAAGCCAGAGCGGCTGGAGACCCTGGTGGAGGTCAGCATTGAGTGCGGCCGGATGACCCACAACCACCCCACAGGTGCGCTGGCACTGCGTCTTTTCCAGCCTGTGGTCAGGCCAGCCCAGCACAGAATGGGGTCATGTGTCAGTCTTCAGCTTTGCCTCAGGCCCACTGTCCATGAGGTGTTAAGCAGGTGACACTGAAGAAAGTACAAGGACAAGATTCACGTGGGTTCTGATACCCTCCCTGTCAGAGCAAAGGGAGGAGAAGCACAGGTGGCAGCCCTGACTGGACTCCAGGCTGAGTGGGGCCAGGTGCAGCCCACCACTTTGGTGGCTCTGGGAGGGAGGCAGAACCCAGCCAAGCCTTGGTCTCCACACCTGTCCCAGTGTCAGTGGTAATGGCAGTCATACCCCCCAGGGAGCTGAGGTGGGGACATAGTCTCCTGTATGATTCAAGGGGCAAGGCTAGTGCTGTGGGATTACTCCACCACCATGCATCACCCAGAGGGACATGTCCTCACGGAGAACAGGTGGCAGCTGCCCAGTCCAGAATGTGACCCTGGGTATTGACCCAGAAGGTATGAGGAGGTTCCAAGTTGCTCCCTCCTGCCTCCAGCCTGCTATCGCAGAAACCTCTAAGGTCATCTTTCTAGGGATGGTGCAGCCAAAGCTACTCCCTTGTCCCTCCAGCTAGTGCCCCAAGCGTGGGCGAGAGTAGCCCTGACTGCACGGCATGTATGAGCTACTCTCACCTAAGAGTGCCAGGCTGCGTCCCCCCACCCTAAGCTTCTACATCGGCCATGGGCCAGGTCCGGGTGGCTGGAAAGCAGCTTGAGTGGGGCACCTGCAGACCGAGGGGCTCAGCCACTCAGCCAAGCTGAAATCAGACCTCTGGGCCCTGAAGCGCTCGGCTAACACAGCATCAAGCCACAGGCGTCTGTCTTCTGAGCCCAAGCTTCCAAAGCTTTGCTCACCAGTGTGTCTCAGCTCAGACTTGAAAACTCCTTCACCCACTTGCCAGTGCAAGGCCCACCTATGCTGGGCTGGGCCTGAGGGTGTTCAGACGTAGTCTGTGCAGACACACTTGGAAAAGCCCCCTCTACTCCCCTTTCCAGTGGGAGCCACCTTAGCAGAAGGCAGCACAATGTCTGGACTTTGAGTATCTGTGTCCCTGAATGCTAGCCAGGTCCAGGAGGAGGCTAGGCGCACAGCGCCCAGGTGAACACCGCTGGGTTGCTCAGCTGTCCTGTGGGGTCATCCTGCCCAGGGGTGAGGGGGACGAGAGCCATGTGGGCAGCCATTCTCCATGAAACAGCTGTGCCAAGTGGCTGCCCAGTTCTTACCTGGCAGGGTCCAATGCAGAGCTGACACGGCCCTGAGTGGACAAGGGTGCAAGGTTGGGTCATGTACCGTGCACGCTGTGCATGAGGCAGGTGACAGAGCCGTCTCTGCTCTGTGCTCCAGGCTTCCTCGGGTCTCTGTGCACAGCCCTGTTTGCATCCTACGCGGTGCAAGGAAAACCACTGGTTCAGTGGGGGAGAGACATGTTGAAGGCCATTCCGTTGGCCGAGGAGTACTGCAAGAGGACCATCCGGCACCTGGCAGGTGAGCAGAGCTGGGCCCAGGCACGGGCGCTGGGCCTTCCTCATGGCGAGAGCACCTGACCAGAGCAGCACTGGTGCACGTGGGATCAGAGCTCCTCCAGGCTCTGCCTCTGACTGCAGCAGTGAGGAGGAGCTGCTTCCTGCCTGAGTTCCCACACTGACCGCTGTTGTCAGGGCAAGAGGGGGCAGGAGGGGGCACGTCCCTCCAGGGAGGGGGGACCACCTGCACCCTATACCACCCTCCTTGCCTCTGCCCAGCCTGTGGGGGTGTGTGTCCCTGCCACACACCACAGAGATCCATGTCCACAATGGGCTTCCCACTTACCCAAAGCCTGCCACCCCGACACCAGTGACGTGCTAACCAGCTTGTCAAGCAGAGGTACCAGGAGTCCGACCCTAAGATTTGGGGAAGTGGATGTCAGGAGGCCCTGCTGAGGAAGCCATGGGGCAGCTAGATGTAGGGCCACCAGTCGGCCGGGAGGCTGAGGTGCTCTCCGGGCTTATACTTCTGGTAGGTTCTTTTACCCACAGGAGGGGCCCTCATCTCCAGGAGGGGATGAGCCTCCAGGAACAGATTTAGGAGGTCACACTTGCATTGACATGTACCTGGTCGCAGTCCTGGAGGATGCTGGGCCTATGGTAGCCTCCAGCCTCTCTCAGGACTGACCCTCCCCTGGGCTTGGCCATCATGAGCCCTACTGCAGGACCCAGCCACAGTACCAGGCTTCATGTCCTTTGCCTGGTTAATCCATCCCAGGTGGCACAGATGTCCCACCAGTGTGGTAGGGTGCAATGAAGTCCTGACCTTGAAGTAGGGCAGGTCTGGGTCAGTGAGGGCCCTGCAGGGGGAAACAAGTTCCCTACTCAGAATGTTCTGTAGAACAGTCCAGGGTGGAGCCCCCTGGCTGGCTGACCTGGGGACCATACCTTGCTTTTGGGGGACTGAAATCTATGCCAGCCAGGGATGGCTCTGAACGTCACATCAGGGATGGTCTGCTGGTGTCAGATTTATTACTGGAGTCCTGAGTCCTCTGACGGGGACACCCAGCCCAGCCCTCCTAGCCAGCGCAAGGCAGTGTGGTCTGGCACCCCTGGAACCCCTGGGCCATTCCTGGTCCCCAGGACAGAGGGACCAGAGTCCCTCTGCTGGCCCAGGCTTTGTACAGATATTGACAGAGCCATCTGGCCACAGCCTGGCCCTAGGGTGCTGTGAGCCCACACTGCCCGGGTCCTGGGTCCAGGCATGACTCCTGTGGGTCTCATGGTTGAGGTGTGCAAGTCCAGTGCTGCCTGAGAGCCCTCTGGCCCCCCACACTGTCCCCAGTTCTGCCTTGGCCTGCAGGCATGTCCGTTGTGCCTGGATCCCTCAAGGTCAGGGCAGCCAAGCCTAGACTGAGGCTTGGGAGCTCAGAAGGTGCCACACAGTGTGTCCTTCTTGCCAACAGAGCCACCAAGGGTTGCCATGTGTTTCTGGGGCTTGAGTAGAAGCTATCAATTAAGAGCATGGGCTTCCTGTCCCTGGTGCAGAGACATCATATTAAATTAGTGAAAATAATGCTCAGGCTTTCTCCAAGAAAGCACTAGAGCAGTGCAGCCCTGTCTAGCTCTGGGCCGGACCACGTCATCCCCTTCTCCCTGCAGCCCGGAGTGGCCACCCTAGAGGTGTGCCCTGGGCACATCCCTCCACCCTTGCCTAGGCACCACGACATGCCCTCAGCCCCTCATCTGTGCTTGCGTCTAGAGTACCAGGAGCACTGGTTTTACTTCGAAGCTAAGTGGCAGTTCTATCTGGAAGAGAGAAAAATCAGTGATGACACAGAAAATAAAGCCCACTTTCCTGACAACTATGGCAATGCAGAGGAGAGGGACAAGGTGAGTCACGCCCATCCCCAGGACTGCACAGTCAGTGGCAAAGTGGGTAGATAACAGACAGGTGGATGCGGGCATGGGTGGGGTGGAGGGATGGGTGTGCTGCTATTCAGGCCCTGGTTGCGCCTGTGGAGAGTCAGCATCCCAGGGGAAGGGGGCGGGATGGAGAGGTGGGTGGATGGGGCCTGGATGGATGGATGGACAGATAGGTAGACAGCAGCTGCGGAGGGACCCCAGATTTGGGCTGCCTGCACCTAAATGTGTTCTGCTTGGGACAGCAGTCTGACCTGGGCTCTCTCCAGATTTACAAGAAGTGGAGCTCAGAAGGCCGAGGGGGACGACGGGGCCACGATGCACCCATGATTGCCTATGATGCCCTCCTTGCAGCAGGGAACAGCTGGACTGAGCTTTGCCACCGGGCCATGTTCCACAGAGGTGAGGTGTCCTCCACCCTGGAGCTCCTTGGATAGGCAGGGGCAGCGCCAGCCCAGCTCCCACTGCAAGGCTCTCACCACGGTGCCTCCCGTGGGTGCCCAGCTACCTTTCTGCCTTGGGATCTGCAAATCCCACCAGGCACTATTTGGTGACAGGGCTCTTGTCACTTGGTGCTGCCAGTTCCAGAGCAGCTGCTTCCCCTGAAGGTCCAGCCTCTCACACGCAGCAGTCCTGAGTGGGGCAGCTTGGCTTCCAAGCCGGTTTTCTCCGGGTAGTGACCCCCACAGGGAGCTGATGTAGAGTGGGGACCAAGCAGGCAGGATAGGGTAAGCCCTCGGTGCTGGTATCTAGGCTCACAGTTTCTCCTGCAGAGGGCAGCATCCCTGGGTGGGGAGCAGCAAGTGGGAGGTCCAGAGCAGAGGGGTAAGCAGAGAGTGAGCAGCGAGGAGGAGGGAGAATGCTGGCTTGGGACCTGGTGGCCTGGGGGACTGCGACAGCTGCAGGCACAGGACCCAGAGGGAGCCAGCGAGCTGCAGGCCTGAACCCTGCTGGGGTGCCAGAGTGTCTCTGGAAGGGTGTGGGAGCCTGTGAATGTGTGAGTGTATAATGGGTGTGGGTTTGACTGTACACGTGAACTGGCTGTGTGTGAGTTGAGAGTGGGTGTGGGTTGAGTGGTGCACTGTGTATGAATGTGGTTGTGAGTGTGGCTGTGCATGCATGAGTTTAGTGTAGTGTGCAGGTGTGCTTGTTGTGTGTGAATGAGAACTTCAGTGTGGGTGTGTGGTGTCAATGTGGGAGTGAGATCTGGTGTGTGTGCATGCGAGTGTGTATGTGCACACGGCATTGGTATGTGTCTGCATGGCTACGGGTCGGTTTGCTGCCAGGCAGGTGCTGTCAGTGGCAGCGTGGCCCTGGTCCTGCTCTTTGCTTCCTCTGCAGGGTCCTGCTGTGTCATGGCACAGCCAAGTGGGGTTGCCTAGGGTTGGGGCAGCTCAAGCCCCAGCCACTTGCGTCTGCATTACAGGTGAGAGTGGCGCGACGGGAGCGATCGCCGGCTGCCTGTTTGGGCTGCTACATGGCCTGGATGCCGTCCCCCCGAGCCTGTACCAGGAGCTGGAGCACAGGGCCAGACTGGAGGAACTGGGTGTCGCCCTGCACCGCCTGTCCACAGAGGAGAAGTAACGCGCGTCCGCGGCCCCTAGGGGGCGCCCTGGGACCCACACATGCACGCACCTGCGTGCTCACACTTGAAGCCCTGTGCCCCACTGGGGTGGGGTGGGGTGGGGTGGGGGGTGCACGGCGCCACAATTACACGTTCACCCCCTTTGCGAAGAGCGAATGCTACGTGCCGTATAAAGGACTCTGCTTGGCCTACCTGAATATTCTTTCCTGACCTCACTGGAGCCTAGAGCTTTCCATGTTTTCCTGGTCCTGCTGAGCGTGGGTCTGCAAATGCGTGTGGAGAGTGGTCTCTCAGACCTAGGATAAGTTACCGGAGCAGATGAATGAATGCCCTTTACTCACGTACTTAAACACTAACCGCAAGTCTCTCCTGAGCACCTGCCTCGCTCTCTGCCTCCTCCATGTGGGTCTGGAGGGCCGAGGCACCCGACTCGGACTCCTCCTCCTCCTCCTCCTTCCCTCCCCTCCCCTTCCCAACCCACTCCCCTCCCCTCCCTTTCCCCCTCCTCCCCCGCACTTTGGGGACAGCTGTTCCTGCCATCAGGCAGGGGTGGCCTAGCATGGAGACACCCATGCCAGACGCCATCGGGAAGTTAGTGGCTGTGCGTTTCACCTCACCAGAAGGTTTTTAGCCACACTGGAGCTCTGGAACCAGCCTTCAGGATAACTCCCTGAGAAGGCCCAGGGCAAAGGACTCCTACTGCTGCCTGCCTGGTCCCCTTGGTCCTCTTGTCACACTGCCCAGGAGTGGCCTGCAGGCTCCCTGGGGAGGATACAGTGGGGCTGACTGCCTAATGGCTTTGGGCACATCTGCTGCACTGGGCGTGCCCACCTGAGCTGGCTGACAGTGTGAACAAATCCAGGCCTCTTTCTCTCAGCCCCAGCTTCTGACACAGTGAGGGCACCGTCTTCCAGGTTGGTGTGTTGGGGTCTGAGGGTCGGGGTCTTGTGCCCCTTCCCACCCAGGCCTGGTGGAAAGGCAGGCACGCCTTGGGCTGGGAAGCTGTGTCGGCTTGGGGTAAGGCAGAGCGGTGTGGATGAGGTCCTCAGTTCCATGCTGAGCTGGGGCGGCCAAGAGTGCGTGAGGTGAGGTTCAGAGCAAATCAGTAGTGATCTGAGTTCAGCCAGAACCAGAAAGGCAGGAGTAGGCAAAGGCCACAGGGTGTCACCCAGAAGAGTGGCCTTTCAGGCAAAGAGCTCTGCTGGGTGTGCTGGACACATGCAGGCATTTGTGGTGCCCCAGCTTGGGATGTGTGGCTGCAGGGGCCTTCCCTCCTCAGCCCCTTCTTTGCAGCCTTGCCCTGGCTCTGGTGCCTCCTGTGATGGTCATGGGCGCTCAGTGCTTGATGGACCTTGGTTTCCTGTGTGTGGCTCTAGGGACCGAGCCCAGAGGTGCTCTACTGCAGAGCGCATGCTCACCCTTTTTCTGTGTTCATGCTCAGACAGGGTCTCCCCGAGTTGCCAGTGATGCCCTGCCTCAGCTCCTGAGTAGCTGGGGTTACATGCCCTGCACCTGGCTGCTTCCGTTTCTTAACATTTTAATCCTCTGTTCTTTAAGTTACTTATTCATTCATTTACTCATTTATTTATTTGATACAGGGTCACACTACGCAGTTTAGACTCATAGTGATCCTCGTGTCTCACCCTTCCCAGCACTGGGATTATAGATGTGTACCGCCACACCCAGTTCTAGGGCTGACCTAGCATGTGGTACTGGAGATTGAACTTGGGGCCTTGTGCTTGCCAGGCAGGTGCTTATGCCACTGAGCCACCTCCCCAGCCCCTACAGTTACTTTTAAGGCTACCTTCTCATCTGTTCTGAAAGACACACTCTACAGTGATGTTATACTGCTGTGATGTGGGTCTGCTTTTCCGTGATATTTCTGAAGTTGTGATGTAGCCTCTGCCCCTGTGCTCTGTAGTTTAATTACTAGAGTTCTTCTTTCTCTGAGACCTATGAGACAATGTGTATCTATGACCAGGATCACTTAAACCTGAAAGTATCGCTGTCTAGGACATTTTCGTCCAGGGACCCAGGTGGACCACATAGTTACCAGTGCCCAGGGCCAGGGCCAGGGCCTCTCCCCAGGGACAACCAGAGGACACAAGCAGGTATGGGTGGAAGATGTGGCCTGCTGTGCCCTGCTTTCTACCTGAATCCATCACAGCCTCCTCCCTCAGGGTCCCAGGGACGTGGGCGAAGCAGGGAGTAGGACTAGGTTGCTGGGAAGCCAGCCAGGGAGAGAGCTGGGCCCTGGAAGCCACTTGTGCACTCACACACTCCCAGGTCCCTTGTGGGACAGAGGCTGCGCAGGGAGATGTGTGTCCTGGACTTGCAGCTGAGTTTGTTTACCTTGTTTCCCAAACTTGGTCAATGGCCGAAAGATCTCCCATGTGTATTTGAAGTCATTTTACAGCGTGTTCTCCTCTGAAAGCCAGATGAGGTTGGGCAGACAGTGGAGGGTGCAGGCCCTGAAGTTAAACGCCTGGGAAGGCTGGATAGTCTCTCAGAGGTTCTTAAGAATACCCCGACAATCCAGGCAGGCGCAGCTTGTAATCTACTCGGGAGACTGAGGCAAGAGTTTCTCTGGCTCAAGGCCAAGCTGGGCAACTCAGTGAGATCTTGTCTCAAAAAGAAAAAAAAAAAAGGACACTGCAGAAATAATGACAAAACTTAAAACACGCACTTGTAAAATGTGCACAGCCACACTCCCCAAAGCCTGGAATCCAACCAGACCCGGTGTCTGGCTTCCCCCATGCTCTGTGCTGCTGCGGGAAGGAGCCACACTCTTCAGGGCTCTTCCCCAATCCACCCTTCCCATGAGGGAGGTGGATGAGCATACCAAGCTGCTGAGGGCTTGGCGCCCCCACTTGAAGTGAAGAACCAAGCTCAGGCCCCAGGCGCTGGAACACCAAAAGGCATCAGGCCCAGACTCCGCCTGAGGCCCTGTGCCCTGGGCCTTTGCCCCTGGGGACAGCCCCTGCTGTGTTGCTCATTTCCAGTTAGCAACCAGGAAGGAACAGGAATGGGATGGCTTCTAAGGCCAGCTGCACAGCTCGGAATGGAGGGTATAGGGACAAGGGAGCACCAGGGTGGCTCCTGAACGCCTTTCATCCAGGGAACACTGCAGGTGACTCCAGGGTCATCAGCCTCATGTGGCCCCTCATGCTGGAGGGGAACCATTGAAGGCCACTGCCTGCCTCTGCCTGGGCCCAGACAGGCGCCTTGGCATCGCCTCCCGCATGTCCCAGGGCCCAGGGAGCCCCGAGCCCCAGCGCTGCCCCAGGATCTAGCGCACTGTGTATCATCACACTGCGGCTTTGCTTCTGTCTTTGCCCATTTTTATTGCTTTCCAACTCACAAAAAGTCACAAAACTTGTGAGACAGCACCCATGACTCCTCCACCCCACTCACCACCACTGGCTCCAGGCCCCCCTGTGACCCTCGCTCACTACACATCTGTGCACAACACAGGCACAAAGCGGGGCAGAGACAGGCAGAGACGCAGACACCAAAGACAGCCCCGGGGACAGGGACAGACACAGAGACATTCAGAGAGACACACAGAGACATGCAGGGCCACACACACACACACACACACACACACACAGAGTCACACTCATACTCACACTCACTTTGCTGGGCCACCTGAGCCTCATCTGTGAGCTGCATGCTTTGACTGTCCACATTTCAGTGCTTTAGTCAAGAATGTGTTCTTCTGTGACTGCAGCCTGCTCCTCGGTCAGGAAGTCTAACCTGCCCTGAGGCCCTCCAGCCTGACAGCACCATTCTGCTGTGACAGATTATATTCTGTGCTATAAAATTTGTAGGACCCTTTTCATCTATTTACTTGAACCACAAACAAACCCACTGGAAAGGCTCAGTGGACGGCTCTGCGTGCACCAGCCTGGACAGAGCTGAGGGCAGTACCCAGAGCACCCACTCAGCAGCCCTGGGCCCCACAGCCCAGGGTGCCAGGTCCAGGTCGCAGTAGCCATCCTGGCCGCAGGTGCATGCACTGCTGTGCATGTGTCAGCTTTTCAGAGCAGCCTGCTGGAGCAGGCTCTCCAGCTCGCTCCTGGCACAAAATGAGGACAACAGACTGCCCGCCACACTCACGCTGTGCCCACTCAGCCCCAGGCTGCCAGGATTTCTGGAAAGAAATTTCTCTCTTGGTATTAGGTTTTCTTATTCATAACTCTAGGATGTACTTGTGAAATCTGGGACCCTCAGCAGACGAGGAGGCTCCCGTTCTGAAAGCTACCTCGTGGGGCAGAAGCAGTGCCCATGTGTGTGAGGCCTGGGCTCTAGCCCTGCCATCAGGAAGATTGTAGACCACTTTTGTTTCTTGATTTTTGTTTTGTCTTGTGGTACTGGGAATCTAACTCAGGATCTTGTGCTTGCCAGGCAGGTGCTGTGCCTCTGAGCTACATCACTAGCCTGCCAGACAGCTTTTAAAACTTGCTTTTTATCAAAAGAACTGGCAGGGAGCCTGGGAGATGGCTCAGTAGAGTAAGCACTTCTCTGGCAAGCACAAGGCTCTGAGTTCAATCCCCAGTTCTGCCAAAAAAAAAAAAAAAAAAAACTGGCAAGCCTACAGCACCTCTTTCCTTAGTGCTAATGTAGAACTCCACCCTGCCTGGCTGCAGTGGGTCCAGGCGCATGTGAGGCTCTGCGGCACCCCTCATCCATCCTCTGAGGGCTCACACTGTGGAATCCTGGTCCAGGTGTTGGATCAGTGCTTGGCTGGGCACTGTGGCTCTCAACTGCTGGGCAGAGTGAAGAGACCACCATGGGGCAGCCTTGGGTGTCCCCACCATCAGGCCACCTTGTCCATCCAGAGCAGAATAATCAAAACCACATCTAGGAGTTGGGGTTCTGGGGCTGTGGACAGCAGACAGTGGCTTCTTCTATGTGCCCTGCCCATGGTGCAGCCAGGCAGAGGGAGCTGCCCCTGGCCTGAATGGCTTATGGTGGACATGCCAGGAGGAAGCAGCCAGAAGCTAGGACATGTTAGCTACTCAGCAGGTGAGCCAGAAATTTATCTTGTGTTAGGTGAGGAGGAGCAGGGAGAGCTACTGTCCCTCTGCCTTGGGCCCCACAGGGTGGGAACAGAGGCATCTCTCCAGAGACTGTCCCCTGGTGGGCACACAAGGCCCTGAGGCATGTGCCAGAGACATCCTCGGCTGAGAACAGGAGCTGACAATGGGATAGACAGGCAACAGGCATGGGCCAGCTGGGTCCCCACAGAGGGCCTGGGAAGACTGTTCCTAGCAGGTGCAGAGACTCATCCTTGGCAGCAGCATGTGGCAGTGTAGTCACCCCTGCCTGGGCCTCAGATGCATCTTCTAAGCCAGTGTTTGCCATGGGCACCCAGTTCCACAGTTCTGTGACAAGTATGGGGTCTCGTGGGGGCCCTGTGGAGCCTGATGTGGACTCATGTGAGGCCCACTTCTCCAAGGAAGGGGCAAGGGCAGTTGGACTCCTGGAGCAGGGTGTGCTAGCGTGCTGGGGACTGGATGCAGAGGTCGGGGCCCAGCTGCTAAGGACAGAAATGGAGAGGAACCAGGGCCTCAGGGCGAGGGCCGTGGTGGCCCCAGCAGGGCTGCAGTGCCCTGGTGAGTGGCTCAGCCTCCTTGTCTTTCAGATGACCTCCACTTCCAGCCAGGGAGCTGGTGCCAGTATGTCTGGAAGGCTTACTGTGCCTGATTGCGTTGGCCCCGGAGGGGAGATTCAGCTCTGTGGCTTGTCTAGGCACCTGAGGGCTTTGGCCACAGGCTCAGTCCTGTGCGCACTGCTGCTGGGGAGGGACGGGGTGTCCACTTGCATGGGCTAGGGCACTGGGTTTCAGCCTAGCTGAGGTGTTCGTCACAGGGCAGGAGGCCTGGATAAGGGCTGGTGCCTCAGAGATGCACAGAGCGGCACCCCTCCAGTTCTGTGACATCTGGGTCCCTAGCAGCTTCACCCCATGGTGGGTTTGATCCAGGACTCAGAAACCTGAGGCCACAATGGCCTTAGCTGGTGGCCACTGGAATCCACACCAGGCACCACAGCAGACCTGCGCCACGACAGCCAGTAGGCATGGCCTCTGTCTCTCCATGGGGTAGGAAGAACTCGCAGCAAGTCCATCAGGGTGGGACCAACTCTGCTTGCCACAGGGTGTCACCAGCCCAGCATGGTGAAGAAGGCACATCCACAGCCCCGCAGAGAGTGTAGAGTCCAGACAACACATGGCTTTCATGTGACCCCAACTGCTCTAGGTCACCCACTTCAGGAGGGAGGACTGAAGCCAGCGCTCAGTTTAGACAGAATGCTCAGCGGGAAGTGGAGACCATCACAGCCATGAGTCAGATGATTGGAATGTCCCCACTGTGCGGGCTGGGCAGCTAGGTCAGTCATCTGAACGACTCAACCTGAGAAGTCCTGGAGATGACTGAACTAGCCCAGCCAGCTCCCAGAAGGGGAGCAGAGGTCCCAGGGACAAGGTCCCACCAACATCCTCCTCACTGGGCAGGTGAGTCTGGCCCCTGAGAGCGAGGTTCCTATCTCATGTTCCTGCAAGTCCTGTGGCTCCCGGGGACTTGGTCACAAGTATCTGTGTGGCCTGGCACGTGGAGCTCAGCTGGGACTGGTATCAGGACACACCTGGCCCCATGGCAGCACAGGGATGAAGCAGAGACACAGGGCACTGGCGGGCGAGAGTGGCTAGGCAGGTGTCATCCTGGAGTCCTGTGTGTGCAGGGTCCTTAGGACCCATACTCAGACCCATGGAGGAGGTGAGCATGACAGAGCTGAGGGAGGAGAGCAGTGTCCCCAGGAAGAGCAGAGTGCACCTGGGGCTAGAAGACAGGGAAGGGGCTCACTGTGTAAGGCTAGCAGTGGCTCACATGAGCCAGCAGCTGACAGGAGGGAGGCAGCCACCCTGCTGTCCATCATGGGCTGGGGCTGGTAAACCTGAGGACAATGCTTTCTGGTGACAAGTACAGGTCCAGCACATCTGACAGCTTAGGACAAGCAGCTGGGGTTGCTGAGGTGGGACTAAGACAGCTCTGAGTGCCACTTCTAAAGGCAGGGAAACAGGAGGGTGAGGAATTTAGGGTGGTGCTGGGTGAGTTTGGGTGCCTGTTCCAGGGGCTAGCTCCAAGATGTTGAGCCTAAGCAGCCACTGACTAGAAGATGCCATGTCTTACACGACCCTGGGATATGAGAGATGCTGCCCACATGGAAACCTCCTGCTACAGGGATGGCGTGGCTCATGGCACCACCTCATCCCAGCCACATCGAAGCCTGAAGCAGCAGTGCGCACAGCCTCCCCAGAGCCAGCACCAAGGCAGGCACCCTCCAGGCCCAGCAGGGAGTGTGGGACTATGGAAGCACGGAGTGCTCTCCTCGACCCAGCCCCCCCCACCCCTGCCTTGCTGCCCACAGCACCTGGAGGCTGAGCGTCCCTGGGGAAAGGAAGTGTCTCTCCTCAGGCAATCTCCTGGGCAACTGTGCCTGCAGAGGGAGGTGTCAGACTCCCACATCCTGGCACCTGGCGCTCGCTCCTAGGCCCACCTGCCATCGTAGCGCTGAGACTCATGGCTCCGGTGTGCCTTGTAGCTTGAGATGCCAGCCTCAGGTGGGTCTGTCCATACTGGCCTGAGGAGAATGGTGGCAAGGCCAGCGTCGGGATCACTATGCTTACGAGGGCACTGAGACTCCTTGGCTTAGAGGCTGGTGCTTTGAGTCCCTATTACTCAGAACAATGGCGTGCAAGCTAGGGTTAGCTTATTTTTATACAGGCGTCATTCCTGCATCGTGGCTTGGGTGTGTCCAGGCTGTGGCTCTTGCCCTAAGCATCTCATCCACCTTGTGTTTCCATGAGGACTGCTGTCCCAGGCTTG
>NDGM011080345.1:0-10196 GCA_002564305.1 Octomys mimax | reverse complement strand
CCACTAGGAAGACAGTATGCAATGTGTTAATTATTGAAACTGTCCTACCAATTTGATTTCAAATTGTCTCAGTGCTATTTGTTTCTCAATAAAACTATGGAAAAAATAAAAAATAATAAAGAGACAATATGACTAAGGGCCATTTCCTTAAACTCATCATTCCAGAGGCCATGGGGGGAGGGTCTGTCAGAGAAAGAGTAAGCTATTCAGCTCATGGGAGGATTTAACTGAAGTTAGATGAAATGCTGAGAAAACAAGGAATGAAGTCAAGACACCTTGTTGGTTTGATAATGGTTCCTATGTTCCTCAAACTGATTCAATCTATCACTTCATAGGCCTTTCCATGTATCTTTGTTTTAAATAGCTCTTCTTAAGGATTTTAATCCTCAGCAATGAAAATCTAGTTCTTTGTTTTTGTATTGCAAATCAAACTAAAGACCTTCCAATTGCTAACCAGGCACTTGTGCCACTGAGCTACATCCCCAGTCCTAGGATTTTTTTTGTTTTTTGTTTTTTAGTAAGTCCTTCCTACACAAATAGAAAAATAGTGAAATATAATCATCCTAACAGCATTTAAAGCAGATATTGGGTATTTACTAAAGTAGCAAAACAATGGCAGGAGGAAAACACAAACAATACACTTTAAAGATGTCTAGAAAACTTCACAATTAAAGACAAAAGTGTTGAAACCAGCTTCTAAATGATAAGCCTCCACTTAGGCAGATTTGTCTTTTAACTGTACCAATGATTTCAAAGTTATTCATTTGATCAATTTCATATATACCATTATCACAACAAGCATCTTCGATTTTTTCAAGCTTTTAGTTGCATATTTTCTTCGTTACCACACCACCGGATAGTTTATTTCCAGTAGCAGTTTTTCAAGTGTGAATACCAAAGTAAGTTAACAAGATGAAGTAAGTAATACTTTGTAGTTCCTACATGAAAAATAGTAATTAACAAAGAGAAAAATCAGAATATTTAAAAAAATGTTTCTAAGTTTTTAATTTAGCCTACTTTATATGTAAAAGATCTGGAACGTAATAGGATGAAAAAGCCAGAGTAAATCACTTACATGAAAACTAGTTTTATTTTCAATGCTTACCTTCTTTTTATCCCTCATTGAGCCTTTTCCTCGGACCATTATTTTACATCCAGTTTCTGCTTCAAGCTGTTTAGCTGTAAGTCCTCTCGGTCCAAGGATTCTCCCAACAAAATTAAACTGAGGAGGAAAAAAGTCATAAATTATTCACTTGCTGCAATTTATAGCTCTTACAATGAGTTTCACATACTCCATATATACTAAAGTTTAAAAATTTTAAATATAACATAGAAGTAAATTCTTGCCAAGTCTGGGAATAACTTATTTAACTCAGTATATTAAATTGCCTACCTATGCGTAATATATACCAGAATATATAAAAAAGATAACAAAATATTAAACGCCAGCCAAGAATGGAAATCCTTTCTACAAAATTTTAGACTATCTCATCCAAATGACAACGCTGAAAGAATTTTCATTAGGATAAGTAGTTATCACTCTTTTAATAGAAATTCTATTAAAAGAATAGAATGAAATAGAAGCTATTTCATTTTCTAAGTAGAAAAGTTACAATTTTAAATTGGTTGTTAACGCATGGGTCAAAATCTGGGTTCACTCTGTACTAAATGTGTAAGTCTTGGATGTACATACACATTTTTTCATCACATTTTCTGAACACATTTTTTTCTCAGTTTTCCATTTCTACTTTAAACTCACACTTTTATTTTTGCAAATTTCCAAATTCTTTCTATGAATAAGAAATATATATATATATATATATATATATATATATATATATATATATCAGTGTAAACAAAAATTTACCATCCCTCAACAAAAACTTCTAGCATTCATATACAGTACAGGTATTTTTAAAGGCCCACAGGAAGGATAGACTGACTTCTATTTCTAACGAAGTATATCTTCCTCATTCCCACATCATCCACATTAAAAAACACAAAGAATTAGTGCCTATCATCAGTCCCACAAAAACTAATGAGTGGTATTTACTTAATCAAATAAACATTATTCTTACCCATATAGCTTCCTACCTTTTCTTGTCTTGAATTTATCTTACTATTTGTGTTTCGTTACATAAAAGGTAACAGGCTGCAAAGTCCACTTTTAGGAAGACATAAGCTGCGTACTTCCTTCACCCTCTGTACTCCAATGGCTCTTACTCTGCCTCACCAAGTGGCACACCTACACTGTCATATATTAGAAATGTGACTCTTAGATGAAAACATAGATAATGCACATTATCTTTTAGAAAAGGAGTCACTCCTCCACTAGGTATTCATGCAACTTCTATTATTCTCAAGTTGAGACTCACAACTTCTGATCTATAGGGACTTGATCTACCTCAATAAGACCCAGATTCCAAGCTTTTGTTTATGTTGTTGCCCAGTTTCTCACTACACATACTTCATGTACCTCTTTGCTGAACCTAAGTCTCATTTGTTATTGTTTGTACATAATATATGAACACATAATTCACCTTCCTATATCAATCTAATACCTAGCAAATTTGTTTCTTCATTATTGTGTCTCATAAATTTTCTGTATGTTCTTTTGGGTTATTTATGAAAATATATTACTTGCAAATAATGACACTTCAATTTCTTTATGTAATTTTCATTTCTTCCTGCTATTCTTATAGTACTGGCCATCACACCTTACAATCAAAACCAAGTAAAAAACTGTTAACATCTTTGACTTGCTCCAGATTTTAAAAATAAAAACTGTTAACAGCTCCCTGTGAAGTCTTGAGTAATCTGTAGATACTTTTTTGTGACAGCTTTTTCTAGGCTACACTGACTTACAACTGTCAGATGTTAAAGCAACTTACATTCCTAAAATAAATTTAACTTGATCATAAAGCAATATTGTCTTTAATGAATTCGTTTCCCAACACTTTGATGATACATTTTTTAAAATATACATTCACAAATGGAGCTGAGCTTTAATTTCACACTCTCATAACATCACTTTTAAGTTCTGGCAACAAAGTTATTCTGTTCTCAAAACAACAATGATATAGCCAGGATTTTTCTACTCTAACACCACCTGACCACAAGAGTTTTCTGTGTGGGAGGTTTTCATTACGGAATCAGTGTAATTCATTATTTTCCATTCCTTGGAATTTTGATACACTGTGTCTACCTAGAAATGTCTATAATGTCTAAATCTGGGTTAGACTGATTTCAAAATAAGTCACAATTTTCTACCATCTTGTACTTTTTTCATTTGCAATGTAAATTTCCACCTGTTCTTGCCTCCTGAATCGAGGATAGCACTGTGCCCTGCACTGGCCAATATAAAGCAGTAGAAAGAATGATGTGCCAGCATCATGTAGTTTCACTTTTAGGCCCTTATTTCTCCCATGTACAGAACTTTGGTCCAGCCTGTTGGAGAAGGAAAACAAGTAAGTAGGTAATCATTAATACCCAGAGCCACCAACTCTGCAACACAGAACTGCCTTGTTGATACACAGCTAACTATAGATATAGGCCAGATCTACTCTGTTGAACACAGCCAAAGAGCAGAAATTCAAAAGTTGATTTAAATATTACAGTTTAGAAGGTGGTTTATGCAGCAATTAGATGATACATTGTTTCTCTTCATTTTGTTTTTGTTTTTTATTTTTTGTTATTTTTTGACTCTTAGTTCCTTTCATTCCCTTTGGGTTCAATCTGATACTTTTTCCAACTTTTTTGGAAGTAGATGGTTTTACTTATTGTACCCTTTTTAAAATACAAAGTAGGCTGGTGAGATGGCTCAGTGGTCTAAAGCACCTGCTTAGAACAAGCTTAGCAAAGCACAGGGACTGTGGTTCAATCCCCCAGCAACCACATGCCAGCCAGCCCCACCCCCCAGCCCCACACCCCGGTGGGCTGAGCTGGACACACACACACACACACACACACACACACAATTTAAAAATAAAAAAATAAAAATAAATAAAATACAAAGTATACACTTAAACATGTAGTAGTTGTACTTCTACACTATTTTTACCTATGCACCCTAAGTTGACAGGCAGTATGTTCATTAAAATTCACATAAAAAGTTAGCTACTGAATATTTAAATTTATTTTTCTCATTTCAAATATAAGAACTTCTACTTTAGTTCTGACTTCTAATTTTCTACAATGTAAACAAAAGATACACTATCTAAAATATCAGCCCTTTTTTTCCAGACTTGCTTTTCAGTCCAAGGTCAGTCAACTTTCAAAAATACTCTGTGAACACTTAAAAAGAAAGCAAACTCTAACAATGGCTATGTCAGCTGTTTCTCTACTATTGGGAATCCAACTAGGGCCTTGCTCATTTTAGACAAGCACTCTACAAGTTTTACTTGTTCTTTCACTTCTATGTTTGTTTATATGCTTAGAAGATATGTTACATATACAAACGTTATTTTTCCATCAAAATGTTCTTTCTATCATTATGAAATAGCCCTCTCTATTTTCAATAATGGCTTTTGCCTTTAAAGAATATACTAAAATATTAATACAGAGATATAAATTTTTTACTTTCCATGATGTGTATTTGATTCCATGACATTATTTTCAACCATTTTTTGTTTGTATATTTTAAAAGGGAAGCACATGGATAGCATCTAAGTGATTTTTGTTTCTTTACCCAACCTGTCAAGTCTTTGAAATCTGTCCATTTATATGGTTATATCTACCTTTTTATTGTTTTCTACATGTCCTAATTCTTTAATATTCTTTTTATTTCTTTACTTCTTGACTCTGTGTGTGCATGCACACACATGCTCACGCATATGTGTACTGAGAGGGAGGGTTTGAAACAAGCACTTTTTAAAAAATTTCCTTTCTACTATACCTTGAAAGTCACGTTTGCTTACCCATGCTTTAAAACATTAATTTCTACTTTTACTCATTTTACGTATAGACTCGGATGCATAAACTACTTACCCCCACTCTTCTATATATCCCATTAATTAGTCTTCAAATGCTACCTATATTTTCCACTCAATATTAACACTAAGTACAAATCTACCATTTCAGTTGTTTTTTATTCTTATCTGCATGATCAACTTTCCAGTTAACTATAATCATTTTTCTTTTGCCAAAAACATACTGTGTTCAGTGACCACAGAAATCTAGCTCAATGTTCATTTTCCTACATACCTTAAAGATTCTATGCTCTGGATGTTACTGTGACTTATTTACTTATTTATTTAGATATTAGGCCTTGCTACATAGCTTGTATTCATAATGATCCCCCTGTCTTAGCCTCCCCAGTGCTGGGATTACAGGCATGAGCCACCACACCTGGTTTCAGTGGTTGGCACAGCAAGTGGTACCAGGGATCGAACCAGGGTCCTTGCTCTTGCCAGGCAGACACTAAGACCGCTGAGCTATCTCCCCAGCCCACTACTGTGACTTCTGAGAAGCGAATTGTAAGTCCTACTACTGTTTCTGTGAAGGTAATCTTTTCTCTCTTCTGGCTGCTTTTACAATTTCATTTTCACCACTAGTTTTTAGCTTTTTTAAATGTAACCACGTTTAATCTTTTTTACCAAAATTAGGGTTCAGTTTAATATGTCTTTGATTTTCTTAACTTTCAAAAATCTGAACCATACCTTCTGCCACAACAACCACTGTAGAACAGTAGCCATGGCCCTATGCTATCCCCCGGCCATGGGCCTCAACAAAGGCCACAAGGTAACTAAGAATGTGAGCAAACCAAGGCACATCCGCCATCATGGATGCCTCACCAAGCAAACCAAGTTCATAAGGGGACATGATCCGGGAGGTGTCTGGCTTCGCCTCCAACAAGTGGCGCATCATCAAGCTGCTCAAGGTCTCCAAGGATAAATGTGCCCTTAAGTTCATCAAGAAAAGGGTGGGGGACACACATCTGCACCAAGAAGAAGCATGAGGAGCTGAACAAAGTGCTGGTAGCCATAAGGAAGGCAGCTGCCAAGAAGGACTGAGCCCCTTTGGAATAAAGCCTTGCAGAAAAAAAAATCTGTACCATAGTCTTCAAACTCTGATCTGCCCTACTCTTATCATTCTTTTTTAGTGCTACTAACATTTTCATACAATTTTTATTTTTCATTCTCTCTCTTTTCCATCTCTTTGCCTCTTTACACTGACCATTTTCTTGTGAACTACACTCCAAATCTGTCAAATCTAACTGTGGAGCTGATACTAGTTAAGAAACCTTTCCTATAGTTTCCATGTCTCTGCTTAATCCTTTGTCAACATACATTTAAAGTAGCTCTTACAAATTCTGAGTATGATAATTCCAGAAGTTTCTATAGGGCTCTTTTTCTGTTATTGTTTCTTCAGTTTTTGTAAATGTCATCTTGCTTCCTTGTACAGTTGTTACTGTGCCAGAAAATACAGTTAATAAATGACCTACAGAAATATTCTAAGGATTAAAATATGTTACCTTCCTCCAGAAAAGATACATGCTAGCTTCTACCAGGAATCTACAGTGACTTTATTAGCAACCTGAGATAACCTCAACACAATTTTCCCCATTAAGACAATTTTTAGTCAAAGCAGTCTCTGTTAGGATCAGGGACATTCTCAGTAGAACATTACATAGGCAGTCCATACCCAACTGTGTTCCCATCTAAATTTTGTAAAGCCAGGAAAGTGGGCAGTGTATAGATTATACAGTGCCCAATTTCTGTTGCCCAAAGCTTAGCTTCTAATCTGCCCTCTCTGAATTCACCAAACATATCAAAAGGAAAAAGATATCCCAAAACTCATATCATATCTTTGATCACCTAGCTTCCTAAGGAACTGAAATTAATTATCTGAGGGATCTAGGTAACAGCATTATGTTCTACTTCATTAGAGGTGTTCAGTTGGCCCAAATTACTGTCTTCAATGTCCCAAATCCACTGGCACTTTTAAAGAAGCTATTTTTTAATCTAAATAGATATAGCATTAACACTGCTTCAGACATTGTAGACCATATATACATATTGGAAGGCCTGAGGGAAAGAAAATAATAATCTTTCATTTTGCTTAGATCCATGTTCATCACTACTAAGATCTTCCAACTTTTCTGAAACTTGTTAACCTAGCTTATTTATACAGTCAGAGCTCTCTAAACTTATCTTGCTGTTCCCTCAAATCAAACTAGAGAGACATAATCTCTATATATCACCACTCATTTTGTTTAATTTTTGTATTTTTCAGTAAAATGGAGAATAAATGGCCTTTCATTTTCAAGTTCAACTCAAAACATTTATTAAGGCTTGATTGGTGGTAAGGAATGAAATAAAAATCAGGAGTTTAAAAAGAGAAACTGGTGGACTGCCAACTGGTGGTCAACTTGTTACATCCAGCTGAAATGAACTAGCGTGGTGCTAGATATGGGAGGCCCATCTGAGGATTGTTGCTAGCGGCATAAGAGGCAGAACTACAGAAGCTGCTGGAAGGCTATCAGGAATGCTGTTTGGAGAAGCTGTTGGAGGCTGCTGGTTCACCCTGTCATGCTGACTTTCCTGATGGACTTCACTATTCTCATCACAGAAAGAGCCCGAGACCTCCTTGTTCCTGAGAATGGCTATGGTTAACTTTTAAGGAGCTATGGTCCTCACCTCGAGCATCACTTCGCATTCAGGAGGGGAACATGGTACCCTGCTTAGTCTCCTGGAAAAGCTTGTTGCATTGACTTTCCCGATAGGAACTCAGCTTCCTTCATCCTCAGAGGAGCTCGGGAACAAACTGTTGCTGAGGACTTTTGGGGGGGAGCCCTGGATCTTACTTTGAGCTTATGGCTCCAGTTCAGATCCCTCAGCCTGCTAGCAGAGATGCTCCATCCTGCTGGCATAGACTTTCTAGCTTCCACCACCAACCTCTGGGCCTTCCCAGCACAGATTCATGAAACAGACCTGCATAAGACATGATCATGGACTCTAGCCCTCCAGTTAAACTTGTGGAAGACACTGTTACAGGCTCTAGGTCTTCAGCTGGACGCAAGCAGCACATTATCATAGGATTGAGGCCCTTCACTGGATTCTCTGGCCTTTAACGTGTGAACAGATTTCCTGCACTCACTTTTGCATATGACTCTCTGTGAATTTTATAAATTCACAAAGTGTGTTCTGTATTGTAGTATACCCCTTGCAAAACCCCAAAGTACAAAAGAAACTTTCCTTGCTCTCAAGACATATGTGAAAATGCTTTCCTTCTATTTACCTTCCTGTTTTTAACCATTTAGCCATACCAGTTACTCTTCAATAACAGTCAAGCTTTACACAGATCTGTTTCCAAATCAACTTATATGTTAGATATTTAAAATATATCCCTCCTTGAGCTGGGAGATAGCTCAGCCGCATAAGCACCTACCTGGCAAGCACAAGGTCCTGAGTTCAATCCTCAGTACAACAAAATAAATAAATAAACAAACAAACAAATAAATAAATAAATCCCTCCTCAAAGGGTCTGGAAAATGTACTATAAATGGAAATACTTTAACCACTAAATATTATGCAACTAGTTCTGACCTGTGTCCTTTGTCAAATGACATGCTAATTTCCAAAAAGTTTAACAATAATCATGTCTAGTGCTACTGATTACTGCTGATGACATTTTTAATGAAGCTTTCTCCAAAATGATAAAGCCAGTTGGTCCACACTTTATGTCCATTGAGAGGCCCCCTTCAGCACATCCTGCTCTTTTGACATACTAAACCTCTATTGCTGGAATCACAGCATTAACATTACATACAGGACACTTCCACCACAGCTAATTAACCCTACAATTATCACTTATTAAATTAAAAATGTTTTAAAACTAGACAAAACCAAAACATGAATTGTTCATAATTTTAAAAAAGAATTGCTAATGCCACCCAAGAAACAACACATGCTGAAGTGCATACCACTGAGATTCTAATGCAATTGAAACTGCTAAGGTCATTCTTCTCAAAATGTTGTAAGGATAGAATTAAAAAAAAAAAAAAAAAAAATCATAGCAGCAGCTTTGTCTACTGCAACCAATTTCCAAGTTAATATCCTTTGCCTTGCATTAAAATGCACTCTACGTTGATTTATCATGCCAGTACTGCAGCTTCATTCAATTAAAACAATGTCACAACACTTTCAAAGAAAATCATTTCAAACAGCAAGAGCGAAGTGCAACTTTAAAAGCCAAAAGAAAAAGGAAAAAAGATTTTTAAAAAAGGTATTAAATCTGTTTAAGTCCAGACCTTTTCTGTGGTTCACCAATTATACCTCTGCCAGGTGGCATGTTAATTCCCTAAGGGTTTAACAACAATTATGTCCAGTGCTATTCACTTCTGCTTACAACATTTAAGAGAAATGATAGCTTTCTCCCAAGGAGAAACATCAATTATGAAAAATCTTTCCACTAACCTTTTAAGAATTTTACAATTAAAGGTAAAGATTACTCTAACATATTATCAAAATATGTTAGATTAGTGGACTTCCAAATGCATCTAAGTAGAATAAAATTTTGGAATTAAAAAAATTTAAAGAATATGTATGTCTTTGGGTTGCTTTTTAAACATGAGACTGGTGATCTACTTTTACATATTTACTATTTCTAGCTTGACTTTAGTTACATATTTTACAAACTTTGTCATGTAAGTATCAAAGTATATACTAAACACATACACAAAGTATATTTGTTAATGAAGTCTTTCACTTAATACATGACCCAAAAAAGGGAGCATTTTTAATTTAGTTAATACAAGTAAGTTTATAGTGTGTTAAATACTTAAGATGAGAGAAGTGACTATTTTAAAAGACAATTGTTTTGTTAAAAATACAAAAATGAATATATCAAGATGCCTGTTTTTAGTGGAAATAAAAATCTTTCTTACATTCATATTAATTATATAGGAAGGTTAATACAGTATGTTTCCTGCAAAAATAACTTAATTTATGCTTCATAGTTACTATAGGAACCCATTTCACAAAACCCTTCCTAATTAGCCCTTTTAAAACATTTATATGCTTGATACATAAATTATAAATGCTATGTATGAAAATGTGTCTTACAAAACTATGGAAGTAAAGGCACAAATACCAGGTGCATCAAAGAAATTAGTGTGGATTATAAATAAAATCTAAAATTATGGGGCTGGCGAGATGGCTCAGTGGTCTAAAGCACCTACTTGGAACAAGCTTGGC
>NDGM011080338.1:0-10031 GCA_002564305.1 Octomys mimax | reverse complement strand
GTTCCTAAAATTCATTCTTCAGTTTTAGAGAACATGAACTCATCCCAGGTACCTTTTAGGTTGAGAGATCAGTTTTTCTCCCTCTGTCATTTGGAGGTTCCATGTATCAATTGTATCTGCAGAATCCTTTCACTTTTGTCATATTCTCTTAGCTAAAGGAAAGACATTTGTCTAAAAACACACCATCCCTTGTTTAAAGAAGAAGATATCATAAAAGACATGAACAGCATGAGTAGGCCCGTGAGCTTTCCTAGGGCACGTCCACCACAACGCCAGAGGAGGAATGGGAGGTGAGGGCAGGGTGTGAGAGGTGTTTGTAAGAGAAAGCCATCTCCATTGTCATGTATGTTTCTCCCTGGCAAAAGCAGACTAACACCAATTTCTGCAGAAAATATCCTGGCCAGCTCATAGGTAACTTCAAACAAAAATAATGCTACTTAAATTAAGTATAAAGAACTAAAATATAAGAAAAAAACTACTCTTTTCATGATGGCTAGTTGGCTTTTAAAAGTATTTCATTAACAAATTGTAAATATTTCTTTTTTGCTGTTTTCTAGGCATGCATGTGTTCCTCTACTTGTTACACTATCTTAAGTTGTGCCTTGGAAAAGAAACTCTATTATGTTTAGTCAAGAGACAGGAGGATGTGCCTGCTTTTTAGCATATTTATATGTTCCCCTATTACATAAGAAAATGGGAACAAATACGATATGTTCTATTTTTTTCACAAGAAGCTCACTCTTAAGGATTAGCCTCTTCCTTTGAAGTAGTTACATCACTAAAGAAACATGAAATATATAGATAATACATCATAAAACATACACTACTGAGGGGGAATTTATAGCCCCTTGCAAAAATGCTATAATTCTCTTTTGGCTATTTTTGCTAATTATCAAATATTACTGTAATAATTATCTGTAAAGCTGAACTTGATCTCTTTTTAATTACAGGCAACATACATGTTGAAGAAAACAGTTTGTCATTTTTAAAGTATTTAATTTATTATGCACATGACATAAATTCCTATGCACATGACATAAATTCCTATGCTTGCTCTGTGCAATGGCTGTGTCTACTTACAGGAAAATCCTGCTCAGCATTCCAGAAGTAAGGGAGCCCAGGATTTAGGTCACATTGACTCAGAAAACAAGACACGAGCTTTTGAAACTTGGACTTGCCACGTATTTGGGAGGTGTTTTCTTTCTGTGCACTGTAAAGACGTTCCTCACAACTGGGACGGAAACCTTACGAGGCAAGTCCATTGCTGGGAAGTAGCGACAGCACGTCCTGCCAGTCCTCGCTGATTCCCCTGGCTGTTCTTGGATCTGTGTAGTGCTAATGAATGGGAGTTCACCTCCAATCCCAACTCGCTGGTGTGTGGGCTGAGAAGCGGGCGTGCAGTCCTCCTATTCAGTTGCCTCATGAGCTAGATAATGTGAGCTGCCTGAAGTGCTGGGTGGATTCACAGCCGCCTCTGCCTGCCCAGGCCTCCCAGCCAACTAGACTACGAAGACCTTTGATTAAGATTGAGAGGGAGATGGAAATTTAACAGCGATCTCTCTGACTTCGTGAGTGGTTTCACAAAATCAAGACTTCTACCAGGACCCCTGGAGCAATGACAGTGAGTTTGTGCTCTTAGTCTTTTTGTAAATCATGATGAGCAGTGCCAAATTTTTTTTTTTTAAATTAAAAGCCTGAAACCCATGCTTTTAAAAATCAGAGATTACAATGGACCCCCATTAAATGATTTCATGTTAGTGCTTATCTGTGACCCGACTGGTGATTTCAGAAAACAGGGATATGATTTTAACTACTTCACAAATGGAAATCTGTAACCACTGAATCGAGACTAGTCGAATGCTCAGTGCTGGAGAATATAACAGCATCTATTAGCCATGTGAATGAGCAGAACACATACCAAATTACACTGGTAATGGAGATTCAATGAAAAATGTGGACTTCGGATTCAAGATAAAATATTCTATTAAACCCCACGAGGACTGTGTCCATGTTCAGAGGTGACAGTAGCGGTGTATGATTGTACAAGTGCACACAGTACTATTTTTAGGAGAGGTATATTTTACATATCACTAAAAAGGATGCAAATTAACTGCTAAAAAATAAACCTGTCTCTGGTAGTATGTTAAAAATATCTCCTGACAAAAAGGAGAATTCATATTACAGTTGGTCTCTGATTTTCTTTGCAGAGCAACGTGGTATAGCTGAAAGTGAATAAAATACAAAATGAGGTGGCTCTTGTCTGTATCAAATAAAACATTTTGATTGTTTGCTACAAAATTATGGTAATAGTTTTTCTTCATCTTTTTTATAATGCTCCTGTAAGGGAAACTAGCATTGAAAAGCTACGAAGCATGACACTGTAATTCAGTTGAAAACAGCAGTGATACCTAACAGGAGGTTCATGTTCCATTAGAAACCATAGTAGAGAACCAACACTTGATAGAACACTGAAATTCTGTATGTGATAGAGAAGAGGATGATTGTTTCCAAAAGTATTCCATTGTCTTTAAGAAAAATTGAAGCGAAATTGTTGTGTGTGAAAGATTACATGTTTCCAGGGAGATTATTAATTCACTTTCCCCCACCACCTCAAGAATCTAACCTGAATCTAAAGTAGATTCAAATACTATGCTTGGCACACTTAGGGGATAAACGTCTGCTTTGTACTTATTTTCCAAGGATCCAAGGGTCCTCTTGGATGAGAATATTATAAGGCAAAAAGCAGTAAACACCAACACGCTTGACTCACTAAGAGAAGTTGGGCGCAGGAGAGGAAGGGGCCCTTGCAGGGCGTCCTGAATTGTGCCTGGATTCTGCCAAGGGCTCTCTACAGCTCTGTCTGAGTAAGAGGAATGTAAACATGAAAAGGTAAGTTTGATCTCCTAAAGTCTTACTATGACACTGAGATTCCAGGAATATGTCTAGGGTTCCTCTCTATCAAACTATTATATAATAGGAAGAGGGTTTTCATAGAAATCTTCAATGGAACACTATAACATTTGCCATATTGAAATTGGATGTATTCCACAAAGGAAAGAGGGGATTGGTAGATGGTAGTCACCCTTGATCATCTGATGAAGCACCTCTGTTCTCAGGATGACCAGAAAGGCACAAAAGGAGCATTTTCATGAAGTACTCCATGAACGAACATTGCCAATACTTGGAATTCAATTTAATATAAGAATATAGATGGAGAAATTGACAGAACTATACAAGATGTGATTGAAAAATATGATGGATGCTTATTTTTTGAGGTGGTTAAAAGACATATTATTAATCTGCCTCAAAATGCTCGTCCTTCCTCTGAACACAATTTCTGAAGCAAATTCTGGAAGTCCAGTGCTCATCGTGTCACTAACAGCATTGTAACTTAGCTTGCATGGTTACGTCTGACTCCGGGGAGCAGCCAAAAGTCACAAGGGGCCACACCTGGTGAATACGATGGACCGGGACACATCATGGCATTTTAACCATAACCATAGCCATCACTAAAACCATAACCATAACCATAGGCACTGAATCTTAACCATACTTTATAAGGGCATCAAAGAAGACATCCAGAACTGCTTTGGAAATTGGAAAAATAAGGGATAAGTACGTAAATATGGGATAAGCCCTTTCAGGACTCCACAAATCCCAAAGTGAGCAATGTTTTAGGAGGATTAATAATACTGTTTATTTCACTCTAAATTTTTAAAAACTTAAACATTCAATACACACTATTTTGATCAAACCTCATATTTCTGCTTGTCAATATTCTATCAGTAAAAAAAATTGATGAGGCCATGGATGATAAAGCTGTATATTGTATACTAATCCTCACTCAGGTTTTTATATCCCCAGTGTCAGCTGATGTTCCTAAAGGTTGATACACTACTTTGCATGCTTATCAGTGTCTGTCCTAACAATAAATGTATCATAAACTTAAATTTTCTTTCATAAGTCACATGTGTCTCATGATTTTGTCAAATCTTACAGGGTATTTTTAGGTAAGTTTTTGTTTTGTTTTGAAGCAGAAAGATCATTTTTTTCAAGAGAATACAAATTAGAACTAAAACAAAAAATTACAAGTGATATTAAATTTCACTTAACAAAGTAATGTAAATTTCACAGTATTTTTTGTAATACATAGTATTGTCATCCAAGCAGTTATTCGTATTACCAGATAGATGTATGTAAAGTGAGAACAAGAGAGGGAAAATATGACCAAAGAAATGTATAAGAAATTACAGAGTAGTAAGCAGAGACAGGTCAGAGCAGGCTCTTGTTGGTGACAGAAGGCAACCTCTCCCGCTCCCTCCCGTTGTTTCTCAACTCCACTCCTCTTCATGTGATAGGAAGAGCAGCTCCATATCCTATAAGGGCCAGGCCAGAATGTGTACACGATTTTGTTCAAGCAGACAGGACAGCCGCCTGTCACCTCTGCCATGAGATGTTCCACAAGAACAGAGTGACAGTTTAGATCTAATCCTGTGCTCAAAGAAAGCACAGGATGAGTTACGCAGTATTTTCTGATGATCATAAAATACTCATGCAACCTCAAGCTCTTTTGGACAAAGACAATTATGATAAGGATTCAAGTGGATATTAGAAATATTTGAGGAAAGCAAAAAGGCCTTGGGTCATCACAGCTACTTTTTGTTTATTCTTACTTTTTCTTGAAACTACAGCAACAAACAATGTTTTCATTTAAAAACATTTGCATATATAGTAGAAACATTCAACTCTGTAAAACGTCTCTCCGGTTCTTTTTTGTTCAAGCCAGTATTGTTCGCTGTTTTTCTTTCTAAGCTATGATGGTTATCTTATAGTGTCAATAGGTAGAACATTCCTTGGCTTTATGTTCTTTAAAAAAAATTGTCCTTCTGGGTAGTTCGAATCTTAGATAGACCGAAGTGTGGCATTCCTCATATCTGCTGCAGTTTGACGATGCTCATTGCTTCACTGGTGACCCAGCATCAGCACTGTAGTTTATATTCTAAAGCCACCTAAAATAATTACAAGAAGACAAACTTTTTAAATGAGGGAGAGAATTGACTTCACAAACCATCCAGTACTTCTTTAATTTAAGTACTCCCGTGACTCCAAAATGCTAAAAATATATTTAAAGATTAAACAACCCCAACACTCTTTTAAGCAAAATGTTAACTTTCACTGATCAATAATAGTCAAAATTGATGTTAACTGATGAAGTTTCCCCACCACAAAGTAGGAGGCTGTTTTCTGATTAGGATTAGAAAGGTCAATGTAGAGTTATAGAGCCCATATGCTACAAGACTTAGCAAACCAGTGATGAGTAGAGCCTTTACATCACATGGGTCACTCTGCTGCACAGTGTGTGAGCCAGCCTAGATCATGCTCCTTGAGGAGCTCCTGATAACATCTGGACAATTTGTGTAGAAGGTCTTGGCATAGAAAAGTAAAATATGCTCAGAAGCATAAAGCAAGCAGGTATTCAATGGTAAGCGCCATTTACTCAGAGATCATAACTTAAATATTTCATGTCTATTACTGCATCTGGTTTTTATATCTACAAATATTAATATTGTTATTATTGTTAATGTTATTAGCTGAATAAGATAATTATTGCTGAGCAGCGTTACATAATACAAAAGGGAAGAGAAAAATCACACCCAGATTTCTATGGATTCTCCAACATGCTGGTTTGTTCCTCTTCAATTATGTTGCAATTTTTGAATGTTAAATAACAATGGCACATATTTTATAGAAAATAAACATTATCCATTAGTAACAATTTTTTAATTTCATGTATACAGCATTACATTCACACAGAATATTTCTTCTTATTCTTACTTTTGTAGTTCAAATAATAAAAATGGAAACTTGACTTGAAACCTGATGAAAACCAGTTCTTTTTATCTGAATATTTTACTTACAGAGCTTGTTCAATGTCTTACATATCTAGGAATCCTTCAGCATCTTAGGGAGCCCTTTCAGGACTCCACAAATCCCAAATTCTGTGTATGCTTAAGTCCCTTACATAAAATGGTGAAATATTTTCATATAATCTACATACATCCTCCTGCGTACTCCAAATCATCTCCAGATGACTTATAATATCTACTACAATATAAATACCAATAAATTGCTGTTACATTCATTTTTCAAGGAACAACTACCATCACACATCTTGCTGCAGATGCAGTGTTCCGTAAATATTTTGATTGAATCTGTAGTAGCAGAGCCTATAGGCTTGGAGACCCTCCTTACTCCCTCAGTGACAGGAAGCACAAGTGACACACTTAGGTCAGTCTAAACTTTCAATTCTCCCATGTGAACTTTTCCAGTCCACAGCGAGTCAATCATTCAGTCAAAATCTATGAATCCCATCCTGGAAGGACAGAAGCTCTATTTTGGGCTGGATTGTAGCAGCTGGGGCCTAGTTGAGGTCAGCATCTTTCGGCTGCCAGAGACAATGATGTTTCCCAGTCCCATGGCATTTCGGTAAAGCCATTTTCAACTGGCAGAGAAAGAAAATACTTTGGGCTGACATCCAGCGATGCTGAGCTTACCCGGGTGACAGCCCACAGCTCTTCAGAGGCTCACCACTTTTTTACAGTCTTTTTGGCTGATCCAATTTTCTTGAATTATTCAGTTAGAAACAAGGGGGTTGTCAGTTTTCCTTTGACAAGGCCATATGTTTCAGATTTTTACACCTCTGTCTGTTATTTAGCGATGACATTTGTAGTTTAAGTGCTTTCACCGGAGCCTTGTCTGCCACATTTCTATTACACTTTCAAATTCTTTAAAATGTAGCTATTGTTCTTCACAATCTTTCAGGCTTATAAAGATATGGAAGAGTTCTACTGTACCAGTGCTTCTCTTGGCAGAGAGGCGGCCACACTAGGACGTTTATTGAGGCATTTTTGACATCTTTTATTTGGAGAGATAATGGTATTCTTTCCTTAGCCTAAACAAAAAGCATTTCCTGTGGCTTTTGAAGCACTTTTCTGCATGCGTGTGATGATTTTATCAGCTCCTATGACAAGAAGAGGGTCTGAGAGAATATCTGATGCCAGCTCCCGATCTACAGTTTTGAGTTAGCAAGGAAAGAAGAAACAAAAACCTACTCACACCAGAGAGACAGGTTTGCTTGACAGCATTAAAGACAATCCTGGCCAGTTATTGACCAAAGGAGAAAATAACTTTGATACAAACATCAAGCTTCAGAAACTTTGACGTGCCTACTGCCCCCAGCACCCCTGAGAAATTTCAGAATGTTAGTCACGCTGTTCAAAAATATCTTTGTATGTTTTCACAGAGGTTTAGGCATTCTGCCAAACTAGCCATAGAATCTTGCCTGTGACTTCATGATAAAGCATTGTGTACATATATAGAACATAAATGTAGTAAAAAATATGCTATAGGTTTCACTCTTATAAATCACAGATTACTTTTTACAAGGGCACTAATGTCTGAATTTTCTTGTTACAGTCACTGTTGCTTAAATATGTAGTCTATCTTTTTGGTTACATAAAATTCTTATATATACATGCTTTATCTTTAAACATCTCTGAATTAACACTATCTTTAGGTTTGATGTGTGACCTCGCTTCATAATTCCATTTATGTTTAAGGTATAAAGAAAAATGTGATTGGCTGGCAAATAGCTTAATGCAAAAGATTAATTGGTTGATAAATAGCTTAAGGCAGATTGAATGTATCTTATCAAAAATGTCTAGAACCCAAAGTGTTGCAGATATTTTAAGGGTTTGTTATAATATTTACATATACATAATGCAATCGGAAAATGAGATCCAAGTCTAAACACAAGCTTCATTTGTTTCACGTATACTCTGCACCTCTAAACTGAAGATCATTCTATATGGTGCTTTTAATGTACCTGGATTTTGATGATGGCTCTTCATCTGAGGTCAGAGATGGAGTTGTCCAGATGCAGCATCGCGTCTGTGCTCCATCTTTTTAGCTTTTGGATTTTGCAGCCCAAGATATTTACCCTGTATCTGGTTGAATTCCTCAGAAACAGGTGAGGGCTCACCTCAGTTTACAGTGTTATATACACATGGATGCCAGTAGGGCAACGGTTACCTAGATGAAGGACAAACACAATTTGTGTGGCTCCCCGAACTATTCGGCTCAATCTGTTCATTGGAACAGAACCGGGATTGCAGACACAACTCCAGACACACTCAGGTATTTTATCTTTGACAAAGGGGTCAAACACTCCGACTGGAGGAAATACAGCCTCTTTAACAAAAGGTGCTAGGAAAATTGGCTCTCTGTATGTGTGAAGACTGAACCTACATGCATGTGAACCTCTCTCAATATGCACTAAACTAAACCCAAATGGATCAAAGATCTAAACATCTCTGATGACCTCTGCCTAGATGTCCCTCCAGACCCTCTTGTGGTCAGGCATGGGGCATTTCAGAGAAAGATGAATCTAGAAAACATGACACTGGGATTGTGTGATGCTAAATTAACCCACTGATTGGTTTGTCATAGTTCTGAGTGTGGATAATGGGATGACGCACACTGTGTCCGGTGCCCCTTGGCCTAAGAGCATGTAGCCCAGATAGAATATAAGGAACAGAAAGGAGGATGCTGCTATTTCTGGCTCCTTCTTTGCTTCTTTGCTTCTTTCTTTCTTTCTTTCTTTCTTTCTTTCCTTCTTTAATTTGTGTTTTAGGACAGGTTCTACAGGGTTTAACTATGTAGATCCAACTTTTAGTAATTTTCCTTTTTTCAGCCTCCCAAGTGCTGGGATTACAGGCACACACCACCACACCCAGTCTCAATCACTGTCTCAGCACGCCCCAGGGGTAGAGCTGGCATGGCATGCCAGGGAGCGAACCCGGCCACCGTGTCTGCCTAAGCAGGTGCTTAAATCCACTGAACAATCTTGCCGGCCCTCCTTCTACACTACTTGACTCCTTGCTGCTTTCTGCCCACCATGAACTGCTTGTTCTCTGAGATGCTTCTCTTTCACACCCCCTTGCTTTGGAGCCAGCTGAATATGAACTGAAAACCTCTACAAGCTGTAAGTTGAAATAGACATTTTCTCCTTTAGCTTTAGGTATTAGACAGCTTGTGTTAGCAATGAGAAAAGTAACAAAGAAAATATTAAAACAGAAAGTCTGCTGAAAGACAAAATAGCTACAACTATTGGAGTGATAGTTGTAGATAAAGACTTTCTTATCAGAATCCAGGATGCACAAGAAATAATACCAAGAATCAACAAGTGAGATCACATCAAATTAAAACGCTTCAAGTATGAACAGACTGAAGAGACAACCTACAGAATGGGAAAAATCTTGCCAGCTACTTCCCAGACCAAGGGCGAATTTCTAGATTATATTAAAAAAAATTAAAAAGAGATTTCAAGGCTGGGGAGATGGCTCAGTAGAATAAGCACTTGTCTGGCAAGCCCAAGGGCCTGAATTCAACTCCTGCTTCCACCAAAATAATAATAATAATAATAATAATAATAATAATAAATAAAAAGAGAATGCCTTCAAATTTTAAGACCCAGTCAAAAAAGGGCAACTGAAATGAACAGACACTTCTCAAGAAAAGAAAAACAATCAGCCAGTAAATACTTGAAAAGATGTTTAACATTGCTGTCACTCAAAAAATTCACGTTAAATGATGCTGAATTCCATCTCACTTTAGAAAGAATCACCATCATTAAAAAGTAAAACAGTAAGAAATGTTCGACAGGATACATGGCAAAAGGAACCCTTAATTTTTTGTTTATAATTTTAAGGTTTAAGAGAAAACAGTTTCAAAAGAGGCTAATAGAAGACTAACAACAATTAACATGTTATGTATAGTTTCTTCTTACTACTTAATCAGAGTACAAGATATAGGCATGAAACTGTGTCCAAACTGCTACCACAGGACTTTCGATGAACTGAAAAAGAAACTAGATGTAAAACTATCTTATCTTACACACACACACGTAATATATATTTTAACTATCTTACATAAATATACTTATATTCTTTTCCCTTCCTTTCTCCATCAAA
>NDGM011080330.1:0-11660 GCA_002564305.1 Octomys mimax | reverse complement strand
AACAAAGGCCCAAGTGAGTGACCAGAGCCTCCCAGAGGCTCCAGCATATGCTGGAGACCGCGGAGCAGCTGGAAAGATCGATGCAAAGTGTATGCCTGGGCACAAGCTGCACAGCAGAGTGTGCTCGAGTGAGAACAGCTTCCAGCCGCTTGCTCACGGCCCTTGGGTTTCCCAGGCCATCGCTACATCCTGAGACAGTTGGCTCCCGTCATGTCCACTTTGCCCAGTGAAAGCCTTAGCTGCAGACCTTGACCCTGCAGCTGGGGAAGAGCCAATTACCAGGCAGGCACAGCCCGGGGCAGTGGCAGTAGGAAGGGGCACCTGGAGGGCCCACGAGCCCCCGACCCCACCACCCTCTGCACTTGGCTCCTTGGTCTATCTGTGCATGAACTGGCTTCCTCCCTCAGAGGCCAGCTCCCAGCTGCAGCCCGTCACATTCCAACCAAGGCACCTCCCTCTTCCTCCGTGCCTGAGCAGGGACCCTCCCCTCCTCTGAACGCACAGGAAGCAACAGTGTCCAGCCTGCACTCGGCCCAGGGAATTTATAGGCACCACGTGTGACTTTCCTTCTAAAATTATCATCATCCTGCCCCTCCCACCCCCTGGTTTCCTGGCACGGGGATGGAACCTGAGCAGCAAAGCCCACAACGCACCCACTTGCCTCAGCCTCCTGTGAATGATGGGAGCCAGGGAGCCATGGAAAACTTCCTATGCCCTCCCAGCCTAAGCTCCCAGCTCCACCCCAAACTCAGGCTAGGTGGGATGTTGGAGGAGGTTCCCAACGCCCAGCTCTCCCAGAACAGCAGTGGGGTATGCAAGGTCAAGGGTGGCTGCCTCTCAGCTGTGCCCCCAGCAGCCCCACAGATGGTAAGCTGCAGCCTTCAGCCCTCATCTGCAGTCTGCAAAGCTGGGGCTTCCTGCTCCCAGCTCCTGTTCCCCACCCTGCTCCAGCCACTGCCTTACAGAGAAAAGAGGCACATAGTTGACCCGGAGCCAAGCAGACCGACTCTATAAATGTTGTAGCCTAGAAAGCCGGGTGGGGGAGGGCTCAGGGATTCTCCTACATCTCCGCACAGGATGAGGGAGTGTGGGGAGGTGGGAAGGGAAAAGCCACAGATCTCCGGTGACCTCAGGTAAGAACCTGCTCCTCCCTTAGCTGAGGGCCACCAACTGTGCAGAGGCAGTAGGATTGTTTAATGTGGCATTCTATTATCGTTGGAATTTTAGGATCTATGGAATTTCTAGGTTAGAACCAGGATGGCAGGGGGTAGGGCAGGCACAGAGCCTGGAAGCAGGTCAGGAGAGCTGAGAGAAACCTTGGAAATGCTTCACCATGATGCCAGGTTTCACAAACGGGGAAACTGAGGCCAGGAGGAGAGACAGGACTTGCCTATGACTACCCAACTCCCTGGTAAAAATGTTCCTGTCTCGCAGCTAGAAATCTCTTCTAACCATTTGCCCAGCACCAAGGTACTGTGCTAGGTAGGCATCAGGTAAGACAGTAACACAGATAAGGTCTGTGGCCCACTGGGATATGGCTTGGTTGAAGAGAGAATTACTGACATGCAGGTAAGAAGGGGAGCTCTGGAGTCAGAGAACCTCCAGGAACAGGCTTTCAGAGCCTCACCTTCCCCGTTCCTAACCTGGGGATCACATTGGAAGCTTTGATTCCTTTGGTCTTAGCATGAATGGAAGTGGACTTTGCAAAGGAGACCTCTGAGTCAAGGGGACATTGGAGTNTAAAGGTGGAAGGAAGTCTCAGGGAGGGCTGGGGGTGGGGCAGCCTTCCTGGGCCTGGAATGCTAGGTTGGGGGGCCTTGTCAGGATGCTGCCAACTGCAAGGCCCCATGGCTGGCAGGGCCTGTGATACCTGCCTGGTCCTCAGCTCTGCAGATGCACTTTCTTGGAGACTCGGAAGCCAGGAGGAAATGTGGCTCCAGACAGCACATTCCAGAGCCTTGGGCCCAGGGATCCCGGGGCCAGGTCTGGAGGGAGCTAGCACTGAGTAATTTTGTAACCAGAACCAGCTGCTGGGCTCTGAGCTAAAAATATGCCCCAGGCAGTTATCTCTGCCAGGCTCTCTGCCACCCAAGAGTTCAGCCCTCTCGGGCACAGCCCGTGGAGCTGCCCAATCAGCACTGCTACCTGAGACAGCCCTGCAGAGAACGTAGAGGACATGCCAGGGCACTGCCTCCCAAGCAGGCTTCCTCCTGGACACACGCTGAAGCCTATGAGCTCGGGAAGATGGCCTCAGGAGCCCCCTCCATAACCCAAACATGATGCCCAGGACAGACACCGTGCAAGAAGTCACTGCCATCCCAAGTCTCACCTATCCCCGGAGCACCTCCTAGAGACCTAGTCAACCTCCAATGCACAAAATGAAACATGGGTGTTGGCAAGGGTCAGGGAGGGGCCTGAGGGCACTCTGCAAACTGGGACTTTGAGGCAGCAGAACCCAGGCCAGAGAACATATATAATCACTTACCCGAGGCCCCCGGGGGCCAGGAGGTCCAGGTAGCCCAGGAAACCCAGGGGGACCCTGAATAGGAAGCAAAAAGAGAACATCAGACAGTGCCAAGAGGTAGCAGAGAATGGAATCAACCAGTCACTGAGCAACCCTGCCCAGACCTCTGGGCATGGAAACCCCATGGGCAGAAGAGGGGTCTCCTGAAGTCCTGTCCTAAGCAACTCATGCTCTTGGATGCTTACGTGCTTTTCTTATAGCATCTGCTCTCTCCTAGCCTTTGGGGTGCTCATCTTTTATCACCCAGATAACTTACAGCATCACCTCCTCCAGGAAGCCTTCTTGGATCCATTCCCCAACTCCCTCTTTTCTCTCTAGACTGTTCCATACCTGGGAGTTCCCTGCTCCGACTCTCGTCTCTCCCACCACATCATGGTCTCCTCAAAGGAACCAATACAGTGTGAGTCAGCTCTATCCCCAGGGTGCAGCCAAATGTTTAATAATAAAATAAAATAGCAAGGAACCTCAGAGCTCAGCCAAGTCCTCTCCAGAGCCAGAGCAGAGAAGGGACATGATCAAGGGTAACTGAAGCATCTTCTACCACGAACAGGCAGCATGGCATCAAAAGCGCAGTCACAGGCTTTGCAACCCCCTGGGGCCTGGGTTCAAATCCTCACACTGCCACTTAGCAGCTGGCGTCAGTAATTCCCTCTCGCTGGATTATTTCAAGGATGCTGAGAGATGGTAAGTGTCCAGCACAGTGCCTGCTGCGTCCCTGGACTCACGTTCTCTGCTCCCACCTTCCTCGGGGTTCCCTGAGAACCTGCAAGAGCTCTACTGGGTTTTCCCTCTTGAGCCCGCCTCACCTCACACAGTCTCTTCCTCCCTGCCCAGCAACTCCCCTGCCAATAGCACTTAATGGTTCCCCACTTCCACAGGAGAAAGGCCTGACCCTGAAGTGGGTGTTCCAGCAGCACCTGCCTGGCTCCAATTCTCTCCCTTCACACTGGAGAGGAGGCAGCTGGGCAGAGTGACTAAGAGGCAGGCTGACTTCTGTTCAAATCCTGAGCTCGCCACTACAGCCTGGGGACTCTGTAACTCCCTTTGGCTGTCAGAGACTCATGTGCTTCCCCTGTAAAATGGGCCTGACAGCACCGTCCCATCTACCCAGAGGAGTCAATCAGGATCAACCAAGCGTCTGACGAGCCAGCCACACAGAGCCCGAAGCCTTCGAAGGAAGCCAGGCTTTCGAGGATGTGTGAGGCCTGGGGAATTCATTTGTTTCAAATAACAGTCAATGAGATTCCAGGTTTCCTGCCCAGAATTAAAATCAGCGTTGAAAACTCAGAATGCTTTGGCTGGTAATTAATCCGGATCTCACGCTGGGCAGCCTCAGCTCACAGAGCCTGTGAGCACCACGCGCCTGCCTGTCCATAAATAAAAATCAGAGAGATCCAGACAGGCAGATAAGGCACCAAGGCCCCGCAGTCACTGGGCAAGAGCCCCAGGCGTGGAGGAGGAGCTATTGTATGGCAAGTCCTGGCCAGCTCTGTGTGTCCGGGGACCTCCCCCCAACCAGAGGCAGCCTGCCTTCCAGTGAGCAGCACGTGGTCTCTGGCCCTGCTGGCCTATAGGCCAGTCTACCTCCCTCTGCTCCTGCTTTGGTGGGGGCTACAGAATGCAGCCTAAGCCAGGGGTCCTGGGCTCACATGAGGCACCTGCTTACCAGCCATATCATTTGGCCAAGCTACTTTCAGGCTCCAAACTTCCGTTTCTCAAACTTTCATCAAATGAGGATAGTAACAGCTCATAGCTGCAGATAACCTATAAAATGTGCTAATCCTTTGGCTTGGCCCGCAGTTAATGCCCCAAAAAACATTAGCTGTTATTTCTGTATGGCCAGCTTTTGAAACTTCCCCACTCCAAAGTCTGAGCTACCTCTCTCTGCACATTTTGGAGGAAGAGCAAAGGATGTTCCTTCCTGGAGGGCTTGGTTTAATTCTTGCAGGGGGCCAGGAATCAGTTAAAGGAAATTGCTGGGACCGAGGCTAAGCACTGCTGTGGGTATAAAATATTCTTTCAATGGAAAAGAAACCAGAGAGGCCATGTGACTTGCCTGAGCCCACACCCATGAGTAAGAGGCTGCACTCAAACCTAGGCCCAGGAGACCCATCCTGTCAGGTGGGCAGCTTCCCCAAGAACAAGCTGGTCAGGTGTATCTCTGATTAGCGGTGTGGCCTAGAGTGAGTCCCTTCTCCTCCGTGGCCATCCAGGATGTGAACACCCAGAGCTTTTCCAGCAGTGATTTGCCGAGTTGTGGGGGCCTCAGTGGGGTTATCAGATTGGAGAAGAATATCAGATCATCCTGGTCTCCTCAGGTCAAAGCTCAGATTGGTATAGGAAGGAGGGGTCCTTGGAGTGTAGCTCCCTGATGAGGCCACAACTGCATTTTTTCTGCTCTAGAAATGGGGGTGTCCAGGCAGGAGTCTGAGCTCATCCACCACATCTGCAGAGCAGACTCAAGTGCCAGCCAAGACCCACGGCCTGGCCTGCTGGTGTTAGCTCACCGCCTGACTCCTCACGGGGCAGCCTAGGTCTCCACTGCGGGCCTAGCAAGGGGGCTAGGCCCACCAGCTGCTCCGCTCAGCCTCAGGCTTGACTTGTCCCCACTCAGTGATTGCTTTGTGGTCAGCAGCAAGGGTAGGAAGCCTGTGCCCCCTCCTCCGGTTGGAGACCCTGTCTGTTCTGCAGTGGAAAAATGCTGCCATTTCTTTCCAGGGCCTGAAGTTGGAGCGGGTGACTCCGAGATGATTCACGGGGCCGGGGTGGGATTTTCCACTCCACACTGCAAACAACGGGGCCTCTGAGAGGGCCTGGAGCTGAGGGGAAGGAGTGGGGAAGCAGCCCCATTCTGGGGGGAGTCCATGGAGGCCTGGCCTTAGGGTGCGTGCAAACACAGCCATGGGAACAAGCAAGTCTGCCACTCTGAGCTTCCCCCGAGGTCTTGGCCTTGCATGGCCAGAACAGAGGGATCCTGCCCCATGGGCAAATCCACCCTTGTGCCCCGATGTAGCAGACCACTGGCCAGGCCCTGCAGGAAGAAGGCAGTTCTGGCTGGCGCATCTCTGGCATCAGAACCCAGGAAATGTTTCATAGTTCTGAGATCTTGGAGCGTGGAAGCCTGGCCAGGGTGTGCTGCTCATGGCCACACGACCCCGGGTAATGACCTCTGGGCCTCTGCTCTGTGCCTGTAACCTAGAGGGGTGGGGGAGGCATTGTAAAAGGCCTGCCCATCCCTGACCATCTGAGCTCACAATGATTCCAAGCATACCCCACAGGGCGCTGCACATTCCACTCTCTAATCTAGGGAAGGAGCTGCTGGACAGAGGTCCTCCACAGGAATCCAGCTCTGAGGGGCTCTAAGCAAGTTTGTGCACCTCCCCCATGTCTTTAGGCCTCAATTTGTCCAGCTGTGAAATGGAATTAATTTGCCCATGTTCTGAGACATTGCGCATGCGTGCACCATGCATATGCTCCTTTTGCTCCCAGATCCGTTCTGGGCCCTGGGAGCTGGTGACTTGTGCATCACTAACCCCTTTACCCTGGAAATTCCTTGCCCTCGGGCTTGGCTTTGGTGGCACGGGGGAGGAAAATGGACACCCCAGCAAGAAAAGCATGTGGCCAAGATGAGAGCACAGGATTCTCTCCTGCTGCCTCCCTACTGGGCTCCGCAGGGCCCCACTCCCTGTCAATGACCCAGGCTCAAGGTTTGAGCCCTTGCGGCATTCTGGTAACACCTTTCCCCAAGGTGTTACCAGAGGCCCCAAGCCTTCCAGGCAGAGTGCAATAACCATTTGTTCCCAGACTTCTAGGCTTCCCTGCCTCCTGTTAGGTCCTCTGGCGCCACCTGCATCCCTGTCCATGGTCCCAGTGGCCCTGGCCCTGCCCAGAGCCCACGGACCCAGCCTGCAAACTGCTCAGCACAAAGCCGGGCTCCACAGGGACCTCATTCTCCATGGTCCAGATGATGCTGGCCTTAGGATCCAGCCTGTTCTAACCATCCAGAGCAGGAGGGCCCTGGAGTCACCAAGAGACCCCTTCGGGCCAGGCTATGGGCTGAGGCTCCCAGCAGCAGGGAAATGAAAACAGGTCTAGAAGCTCACAGAGAAGGCCTGAGTGCTGTGGTGAAAAGAATGGGAACAGGTCCCCCACCCCGAACCCCACCCACCTCGTCTCAGCCACAGAAATCCACAAGGACCCGGGCCCAGGGCCAGATGCGATACCTGCTCACCTCACTGGATGCACACACTCTGGAAAGGTGGCTACTACCCTACATTTGCTTCACAGGGACAGAAGCCGAGCCTCCAAGTAGTTAAGTAAGCAACTTGGCCAAGGCCACAGGGCTCCAGGCCCCAGAAAGGTGCTCCACCCATATTCTTGTAAAGAATAAGCAGAAGCCAGGCATAGTAGCACAAACCTGTAATCCCTACGCTCACTTCTGGAAGCTGAGGAGGGAAGACCACAGGTTCAAGCCCTGTCTGGAGAACTCAGCAATTTGTCTCAAAATAAAAGAGAAAACAATGGATGGTAGGATAGCTCAGTGGAAACAACCTGGGTTGAAACCCCAGCACTGGAAAAATAATAAATAAATGAATGCATGAGTGAGTGAATGACTGACTCCATAGGGAACAACTCCAAACCCAGGGCTCCCATGCCTGGCAGTCCACGTGGCCATGGGCCAAGCCATCAGCCCAGTCTCCTGAGGTGACTCCTACAAGGAGTGCTGATGCTGCCCTGACAGGGACGGTTGTGAGCCAGGCCTCCCTGGCCTCCTCAGGACTTGCCTGCCACAAGGTTTTTGTGCAGTGCCCTCCCCACCCCCTCGCCAGCCCAGCTCAGCTTTCCCACAATCCCATTCCTAGAACTCCTGGCCCAATTTCGTGCCAGCCTCTACCAGGCAGCTGCAGGCTCCTGCCCCTGAGAACCGAGGCGAGGCCGCCCTCTCAGGTACTGCTCTTGTGGCACATGGTAGAGACAGGCCTCTGAGAGCCATGCCCCGAAACATGACAGGAATCACTTTGACTTTGTTTCTTCTTTTTTGTTGTTTTTTTGGTACCAGGTTTCAGGATGAAGTTCAAACCAGCCTTGAATTCACTTGGATTTGCAGCAATCCTCCTGCCTCGGCTTCCTGAATGCTGGGGTTAAAGCTTGCACCATTGTGCTCAACTACAAAGGCTCCTAGACTTGACTGGCCATGGAGCAGGAGACGCTCTGCGAGGGAGTGCCTCCCCTGAGGCCGGGCTGAGGCTGGGCCTAGGCCCGGCTCATCTCTGAAGGCCCTGCCTCCCGGCACTGCAGAGCTCCAGTGGCACTCAGTGGGGAGGGATAAAGCACGCCGGAGCATGAGCTTCAACTCTGCCTCTTTGCACTGTGTCTTGGACAAGTCCTGGTCCTCTCGGGGCAGTTTCATATATTTTTCCCTGTCCAAGGAGGAAAGCTGAACCGAGGGATCCCGTTCCAGTACCTTCTTTGACTATGGGAAGGCTGAAGCAAGGGAGTTAGCAGGAGGCAACACAGAGCCCCTCTGCTCCTCTCCCCCAGAATAGGTCAGGTCCAAAGGCAGATTCTGCACCCTGCTCCACTTCGGGGCACCTGGCCATACCTTCCCTGTTCCCCCAGCTCCAACGGGATGGCAGGGAGTGCTGGCCCCTCTGGTCAGCTGTGATCCCCTCCTGATCTCATACCCAGTGCACATGTAGCTCAGGAAGTGGAGCTGCTGGAGTCCTAAGTGCCTGGGGCCAGAGCCCAGCAAGGGGAAAGGCTCCTGGACCTCTCAGCAAGGCGGCGCCCCCACAAAGCTCTCCACACTGCCAATTCCGGAATGTAGGACCCGCACAGAACACTGACATAACTGCAAAGTGATGCATACCATTTCCATAAGATCTACAATATGGTTATAATAACCACGGCCCCTCGGTCCCCTTAGAGACAGGCTGAATAAATATTATTCCTAATGATTATTAAAACTCATTAAGTGTGTTTGGAAGGCCTGGGAATTCCCAGCATCTGCCACTGTGTCCACATTGCAGGGAGCCCTAACCTCATCACGGAGCCCAGTAGGACACCCGGGTCCAGGAAGGAGGGGGCAGCCCTGCACTGTGGTCATCCCCAAGGAAGGGGAACAGCAGAGGCCTGGGCCTCTACAAACTCCATCCCGGGCTTCCCCGCCCAGAGGCACTGACCTCCAGCTGTGGGAAGGTCGTTGCCTGGGAGACCCTGAGACCATCTCCTGCACATGGAATGTTCTTCCTCTCTCCCTCCCCTGCTCACCGTGCCAGCCCGCGCTGACACTCTTCATCCCAAACTCCTCTACCAGAGTCCACAAATCCAACGCCTATGAGTGGCAGGCAGGCAGGTACAAATGGGTGATAGACCATGCTGCTAAGATGCAAGTGGCTGAAGCGAGGACCTGTGGTAGCAGGCGCACGCATCCTGTCTAAAAGGGCCACCACTTCTCCCTCTTCCCAAGAGAAACTGGTTGCTGAGGCTTTTCTAAGAACTCTCACATTTTTTGACTGTTAGTAACTTAGGAGATTCTCAAAAGAAGAACGTTGCATGTGCCAAGCAAAACACATCCCGGGCTACTTGTGTGTGATCTCCGTCCCCCGTTCCCAGACACGCTGCTAAGCCAGCAGGGCCCTGCTCAGGCATCGGGAGTAGGGAGCTGGGCTTTGGGGGAGCTTGGCCGCTTCCTGGGCATGACCTGGGCCAAGTCAGCTAATGGCTTTCCTGAAGCCACTCAGCCTGTGCAGCTGGGTTAGCAGAGCACAACCTTGGGCCTGGGCCAACCACAGCCCAGAGGCGCTCCTTCTTGGCAGGGTGGATACTAGCCCCACACCTGCCCTGCGGATCATGAGCACAGAGCAGCGTGTCTCATGAAGTGGTAGTGGAGCAGAGGAGTCCTAGGACCAGTTCCCTACCCCTACCAAGAGCAGCCACTGGGCCCAACTGCCCCACTGCCACCCCACCACCACCCAAGCAGCACGCAGTCTCTACCCAGGCTTACCGGCAGGCCACGGTCTCCCTTGGGCCCTGGAGGCCCCATCAGCAGGGAGAAAGGTGTGGGATCCACCAGGTGGAAGAAGGAGTAGCTGCCGCTTGTGGGCCTGGGGTTGGATGACAGAACTTGTGCTGGGGCTAACAGCACAGCGGGGGTGGCCTGCCCACTGGCTGGGGACTGGCTGGGGCTAGGGCTGGTTGTCCGGTCATTCAAGGGGGCATGTCCGATGGCCTTCCCAGGTTTGGCAGTTGTAGGCTTCCAAGTGCTGCTCTTGGGTCTACCCTTTGAGGCTGCTGATCCAGTGGGTTTCTTGTTTCCAGAAGGGAAAGAACCAGGAGCAAGAGTCAGAGGTATTGTTCTGGGAGTACCAGTGCCAGAGGTGGGAGCCACCACTGTGGCTGATGACCGAGCGGCTTTGGTAGAGCCAGAATGAGACACAGAAGGTGCAGACGACAGGGGCCAGACTGCAGGCAGCGGAGGTTTGTGGGTGCTGGTGCGGGCCGAGGCCAGCTTGTTGGCTTGGCTGGTTAGCCTGGACTCAGCCTGGACTCCTGTGAGCAAGGACTTAGAAGAGCTAGCCACGTGAGGCCGGGTACTGAGTGGCACAGGTCGGGGTGTGACAGGCTTCTGTTGCGTGGGCTTCACTGCAAGACCTGCAGCCTTGGCAGGAGCTGGGTGCAGAGCGGGTGGCACAAGCTTCTGGGTGGGAGGGGCTGACTTTGTGGATGAACGGTGATCTGTTTTCTGGGTCAGATGAGGTCTTCTTGTAGCAGCGACCAAAGGAGAAGAGGTCAGAGGCTTGGTGGGGAGATTCTTGGGGATCTTGGTGGCTGAAACCTTCTGCAAGGGTTGGGCAGCCACAGGACGGGCCCTGGTAGGGCTGGCAGGAAAGACTGGGACCAAGGGAGGAAGTGCTCTAGTGGCTGACAGCTTGGCTGGTGGTGACGTGGTCCGGGTTGGGCCTCTCCCTGTCACATGCTGGTGAAGGTCTGGAGGGTTTGTCCTCAGGGGCTTGGTGGGCATGGTCACCGTGGGTCTCCTGCCTGCTGGCCATGCCCTTGGGGCCAGTGTGGCAGTGGTCAAGTTCTCCAGGCCTAGCAGGGCCAGGTCACTCTGGAGGGCAAAGGGTCTGCCAGCGTCTAGGGGGAAGAGGGGTCCCGGCTGGGGCTGATACATGTCAGCCTGTTCACACTGCTTCCTCAGGTGAGTGCAGTAATTCCGAGCAACCTGCGTCACAGGGAGGACACTGAACTGACAGAGGGCACCTTCAAACTGGACAGCATGTGGGCTCATCTTCCCAAAGAGGAAGGAGCCTTGGGGGTCGAGCGTGGAGTCCCTGTGGAAGGACAGCGGGACAGGCTCCCGGCGCTGCCCACAGGCCGTCACCAGTGTGACCGTGCTGCTGCGGAGCTCAAGAGCCAGGTGGTGCCAGCGCCCGTCGTGCACATCGAGGTCAAAGGCCACGGAGCGCCGGGGCCCCAGGTGGACAATAGCCTTGCCGGGAAGGAACTGCAGGCCCAGCTGCAGCCTGTGCTTCCGGCTGCGGACAGCAAAGAGAAAGGCATGGTTGACTCGGTGGGAGCAGAGGCTCAGCACCAGTGCCAGCTCCGTGCCGAGGGCAGCGGGAATAACGGTGGCTGTGGGAGCCTGCAGCCGGGCCTGCTGTGTGAAAATGAAGCCCAATGGGAATGGAATGACTCCCAGGGGTGCAGGGCTCTGGCCACTGCCTGCCTTCTTCCAACGGAGGCCCAGTTGCTGGAGGACGTCCACATCTGGGAGGGAGGGGGAAAGGAGAGGGTAGTCAGGGCCTGCGCAGCCAGAACACCAGGAGTCTGATAGCGCTCTCAGTTATTTGTTCATTCATTTGATCCTAACAGTGCCACGGAAGGGCACCTGAGAATGTCACATTGGTGCCATCAGGCATACATTGTAGCCTCTTGTTGGGCTACGGTATCTTGCAAGTCATGGCTAAGAACCCAGACTGCCTGGGGTTGTATCCCAGCTCTGCCACTTCCTACCATTGTGACTTAGTGGTTGGCTTTCCTGTTTATTAAATGGGACAAGAACAGGACCTAAACAGACATTCATTTGAGGGACAGTATAGCAGTAATCGACATGGCATTGGGAGCGGTACAC
>NDGM011080324.1:0-30719 GCA_002564305.1 Octomys mimax | reverse complement strand
TTCCTTCATTTTGAGTGTCAGGTATTTGTCCCAGCAACAAGAGAAGAGTAACTAAGACAACACTAAATCAACAACCTGGTAACAGGAAACACATAGCCCCATCTGCCCTTCACTGCCCAGCTCCTGGGAAGAAAGATTGGCTCTACGGCTAAAGCGCCCTCTGGAGGTAGAAAGGGTTTCAGCCAGGCCTCAAAATCAACCTGACCTAAAGGCGACGCAGATATGCCATGAACAGGGCCTGCTCAAGGAGCAGCTTCACCCAGGATCTCACAGCATGCACCTCACCTAGAGCCAGGGAGCCCTTTAGCGAGGGCCTCCCTTGGGGGCGAGACTATGGAGCTAGAGGAACAAGCACAGGACAGGCCCCGCAAGTGCCAGCTATTAGTAGCAGCAGCGTTATTGTTAGTACTATGGCTTCAAGACTGCCTAAAAACAGAACTTGTGCCCGCTTCTGCTCCCTTTCCTCCCACCAACAGTCACAGCAATAACGCATCTGCCTGACCTTGCAAAAAGAAAAGAAAAGAACATCTGAACTCTTGGAAGGAGAAAGGGGACTCCAGGCTTTGCTTGGAAACATCAGAGCCATTGCAGTAGGCAGTATAGAAAAATAGCAGGAAAGAGGAAGAGGAGGAGGAGGAGGCCTGGGCCCCCAGGGAGCCTGGGAGCGGCAGATAAGGGGTGGACGGAGACCATGCGCCAGAGCAGAGGCCAGCTCAGATGGAGGGTATACAAGAAGGCCTAGACAGAAACCAGGGGACCAATCAAAGCACGACAGCACACAAAAGCACCCGCAGCACCACAGGCGCAGGCCCCTGTTCCAAAGCTATCTTAAGGAGAGAGAAAAAGATAACCTGAACCTTGACACTGGGCAGACTTTCCACCAGGCAAAGGCCAGTCAGACGCAGAAAACGCTGAGGGGCTTCAGCCTGCGGGGACCCCAGAGCAATTCCAGCTCCTTCTACTACCCTCCAGCTCCTTCTGTCCTGCCCTCAAGGCAGGGCTAGGCTCCCAGGGGCCTCCAGGCTCTGATGGCTCCCCGCCCGCACTATGGGGCAGCTGGGTGACCTTGGGGGCCATCTGTGGGCCTGAAATTCCCTAGGAGCCCTAATCCAAACAAAGCCCCACTCAACATGCTGAGTGGCCCAGGGTTCCAAACCAGCCATCTGTAAGACCATAGGAGCTTGGGGCCCCTCTTGTGACCCTGGGAGGCTTTGCCACTGCGAAAGGCCTGTGCCAGGTGACAGCTGGATCCCTGCTGCCCGGATGGTGCCCAGGCTATTCTCAGTTCATGTGACCCAGGCCCCAGACCCGGCCAACTCCAGCCCATGTTCCCTGCCTCACCTCCTCTGTTGAGAGCAGCTTCTTCGCCGTGACTTCTCCTGCATGCTTTGGTGCAGCTCCACTCCCTGTGAATGTGGAATCTGTTGCATTTCTTATACCCCACCCACCCACTGTGCTTTTACCTGCCTTTCTACTAGACTAGCAGCCCCTTGGGGCAGGGTACTGGCTTATTCCTCAGACTCAAAGCTGGAAGTTACCAAGTAGTCATCAGAAGAATTGAGGACATGGGTCATGCAACTCTAGGTCAACAGAACTCCACAAGTCTGTCCCCACGGACCCTAAAGCAGGACACCAGAAACCTTGGCTGTGGCCTAAATCGGCCAACCCTTTCACATGTGATCAAAAGGCAAGGACCAGACCTTGGTCCTTGCATAGTGAGCCCCAGCCTGAGCAGGGTGGGGGGAGAACCTGCATCCCAGGGACAACACTCTGTTCTGGGGACTGCCAATGAGCCTGCCTGGCTGCTTACTGCACACCCAGCCCTCACTTCCATGCCTAGTGCTACTGCCCTCAGAGGCCCTGAATGGCCACCCAAGTTTTGGGTTCCACATACCACCTCTAACTCATCTGCACTGCTCATCGTGTCCCCCAGTCTGGGCCTGAGAGCTGCGCCCCAGCCTGCTTACATAGGGTGTCTGGCTGCCCCATGCTGCTTGCTGTAGGCCGCACAAAGACAGAATCCAGAAGCAGAGGGGTCCAGCCAGAGGGCCAGACCTGGCTATGCACGTGCTCCAAGCAGTATTAGGTGAAAGTGCAAGGTCCCACTTGGACCCGCAGAATGACAGAGCTTCAGTGGAGCCTCAGGACAACTGAGAGGGGCCTGGGGCTGAGCCACAAGCAGGCTGCTTTCTGCAGAAATGTCATCAGCTCTCCCAAGCACCAGAAGTTGTTAGCTTGGAGTGCTAGTCCAAGCTGTCCAAAGCTCCAGGCCAGCACCTCAAGCACAGGCTGCGTTGCAGGTGCGGGGCTCTGGGAGGGCAGAAGCCATGGCTGACTGGCTACGTTCTTAGGGCAAGGCCACACAGGCTGGCTCCCATCAGAGGCTGAGGTGGCCACCACCAGTGTACTCTAGTAAATGACAATAAGTGGGAGGAAGATTTTGTAGACACATGGAAAAGCGGTCAGCTTTATGGAAAACCAACAGCATTTGCAAGCAACCTGGAACACAGGCTCCTCCATTCTCAGGGGGTTGCAGGGGGATCACCAAGCTGCATTATCTTAAAAACACATCTTTGTATCTGTCACTGGATCAGTAGAAGCAAGATGCTCAGTGCCTTCATTTTGGAACTTAAAAAACAGGTTCAGAGAAACAGAAGTGATTTGTCCAAGGCTAACACATCTGACCTCATAATCCAAGATCTTGCACATTATCAAGCACGGCTGGCTGAGGACCTGGAAGTGGGCCATAAGGTCTCACAAACACCAGGCTGGGAGGACACAGTAGACTGATGGGTCACCCAAAGTTATCAAAGGAAAGCTTCCCCTGTCTCCTCCTTGGGAGGATACCGTTCATCTCCTGCTCTTGTCTTTAAAAAGCCAGTCACAGCTACCCAAGGATGTACCTGGCTGACAGTGCCCTAAAGCTGTCCTCTGGAATCCCCAGGATGTCAACAAGGGCCTGAGGTAAAGGTTATTCACCCTTCATGTGGTACTGAAATAGCAGAGTAGGGAGGGACAAGAGCCATCCCACCCCCTTGTTGGACAGCAAAGGGGATCAGCAGACATGAGAGCACTTTGGGTGAAGCACTTTGATAGAACACGGGCCACTTGGTCCACAAGCAGCCTGGGGAGGCCCTGCTCCGACATAGGACCATGGGAGGTCACCCCAGAAGGATGCACAGGCCACTGGAGCAGAAGAGATGGGTGATGGAGATGGAAGGGGAAGTGATAGGGAGGTCCGGCCTCTAGTGGCACCAAGATGCCTGGGGCCAGACAAGAAATGAAGGAATTCTGAACTGCAGTGGGAGAGGTAGTGTCAAGGAGAAGATGGGGACAACCTGAAGACCCTCTAAGCAGTGACTGGCAGCTCTAGCAGGATTAATAGATAATCTCAGGAGACACAGAAGCCACAGTCAGGCATGGGGCACTGGGTGCCTGACCTACACCTAGGCCTGCAGGCTGGGCCCAGCCTCTCCCCAACAGACATATGGCTCTGTGGCCTCCTGCATGCTCCAAGAGAGCTAGTGTGAACCTCCCTTGGCCTTCTGTCTCTCTTAATTGAAGGTCACTCTGCCCAGCCTCACCATAAGCCCCTCCTGCTCCTGTCTCTTCTTTTGAAGGAGCTAGAGAAAACAATTATAGTAGCCCACGGTTTGAGGGGCATCAGAAAGGAAACTCTGGGTTACCTGAAGAAGAGAGGGAGAGCCCGTATGGGAGTGTTAGGACCAACTTCCCCCAGCCTGATCAAGGAAGGACTCAGGTTAACCCAGAAACTGAATTAGACTGTGTACCCCAGCACGAGACTGCAGAACAGAAGCACTGGGAGCAGAGAGCTCTGTGGCCAAGTAAGTTTGGCAGAAGGAAGAGGGTGTGAAGCAGGCCCTTGGCGGAGCCAGTAGAGTGTTGACATGCAGGTCATAGCTGCAAGAGGGAGACAGAGGCGCTGGTGCCTCCCAACTTCACCTGACTAAGGAACCTTTTTATCACAACCACTGCTTGGGGTCCGCATTCTACAGAACACACCCTGGGTAACAGCTCGCCAATGCACTTTGGCTTCCAAGTGGGCTATAACTCTAACATGGCACCCAGAGACAAGGAGAACTGAGGGACAAGAGCTTCCCCTCACCGGGCAGGAGAAAAGTGGAAGGCTCAGCTCTCCCACCCATCCAGGACTCTTGGTGAGCCTCAGTTTCCTCATCTGAATAATGGGACCCTGACATCCCACCCTGTTATCTCCCCAAGCTCTACAAGGATCAAAGGAAATGTATAGGGTCCCTTTATCACTATAGCTCCCCAACATAAACAAAACGTTATATGTATGCAACAGTATGCTAAAATGAATCTCATTATTCTATAGCACTAAAATGCACCAAAAAATTAAAAATACACCTCCTTAAACACAAAGACCTGCAAAGCAACTTCCCCCGGAAAAGATTCAGCATAGTAAAGCTCTCTTACCAACAGTATTTCAAAGAATGCATCTGTTGAATAAAGCAAGATTTATCCAGGTAATTAAAGATGAAACAATGGAAGGAAAGTGAAAGGAAAGCCAGCCATGACCTAGTGTGGGTGACCCGGAAGGAGAAAGCTAGCACGAGCCAGGCACCCCAGGCATTGGTCCTATCTGCCTCTGTCCTTGGTCCATGAGCACCCCTGGTCAGTCTGTCCTTTACAACCTAAAGCAGAACCGAAGCCCCCAGCAGTGCTCTAGGCAGCCTGTGTCTCCGAGCATCCATTCAGGGCAATGAAAGCCTTCAAGGTGGCAAAGCAAAGGCGGAACTGTCTCAGTGAGAAGCCCCAGGACCCAGCCCTGGGAGGAGCCAGACCTCCCCACACATGTGGGCGTGGCTCCGAAACAGGAGAGGAGTCAAAAATCAGAAATCAGGCAAGCGCACAAAGTCAAAGAAAGCGCAGCAGCCACAGAGACAAGACAGTCCCTGCCCCGTCGCCTGGGCCACAGCTGTCCCTGCAGGATGGTGCTCTGACCAGAGGCAAAGGCACCAGGCCACACTACATCCTGGTTTGCTGGAGGAGAACGTGAAGTGCTCAGTTTCACAAAGCCTGGAGTGACAGATGCGTGATCACATGGCAACCTCTCTGAGCTCTGAGGGTTAACAGGGTGTCACCGGGCCCTTGTGCTGAGGGCTGCCCTTGCCAGCCCTGCTCATATGGCTTTTCCTACTCTTCATGAGGAAACTCATTTTCCACTTGCCGCAAGTTTGTAACTCCAGCAGCTCAGGGGGAGTCATAAAGACACTGCATCCTTTTCTGCACAAAGCAAGGCGGTGTGGACCTGAGCCGCGGGTGTGCGAGTATGTGTGCACACACGCATGTTCAGCAGGACGTCTTTCTTGAGCCCAAGGTGAGAAGGGCGAGCCTGTAGCAGCGAGGTCGGGAGACAGTCCAAGAGCATCTGGAACTCAGTGATTCTGTCCAGGGACACCGCACTCACAATCTCTATTACCCTGCAAGTGTGCAGCCTGGGCGGCAACGAGGCATAGAACAAGGTGTCCGGGTGTGTGGCAAGGCTCTTGTCAGCACTGGTGATTGTGAAGGAGAGACTGAAAGAGCTCGCTTGTGACCCCCAAATACGTCTGCCGCATAGGCCTCTGAGTACACAATGGTTAGCTGATTGGAGGTGTGAGACTCCAGATGAGGGGGTTTGCAGGAGCCCAGAACCCAGGAGACCAGCAAAGAGGTGAGTGTAGGGGTGTCTGCATGTATGTGCACACTTGGCCAAGTTGGTGGCAGAGCCTAAGACCCGGCCAATTCTCAGAGCCGGCGCACCCTAGGAGCTGGGCCATGTTGCTTCCATCCTTGGGACCTGGCCTCCTCTGCTGTCAACAGAAGGGTCTGGCCAAACATGTGGAGCTCTGCGGTCTGATCAGGGAGGGGCAGCACAGGATCATCTCCCCCGGCCACCCAGATTAAGGAGTCTTGTCAGCCGTCCCTGCATCGCTTAGGACATGCACCCAAGAAACCCTCATCTACTCAGCCCAGGAAGGAGACTGAACGTGGCCCTAAGAGGGCTGGGAGGCTGGGGTTCACCCCCACCACCACTCTGTAACTCCTAGGAGCATCACGTGTGCACCAGCCCAGCTGACTCCAGGGCTCAGAAGTGGAGTACATTAACACTTCCTTGGTCAGAAAAGGTGGGCTGGTCAGCCCATCATGGTCACCACTGGGCTCAGACATTGGAGGAGGTTCCAGGCCAGAAAAGGAAGGAAAGACTGAAGTAAAGGGATCACAAACACCCTCCAGACAGCCCCAGACCAGTTCGTGGGGAAACAGTGCTCCCCAGGAAAGCTCCCTCCTTTCCCTACTTTTTTTTTTTTTCACAGAAGAGTTTAATTGAGTCTCCGTGGGGAGACTCAGTTCCATCTAATTCAGCTCTTAATTAACCCAGCGCACCCCAAAGAGGCTGTGGAACTACTAGTAAATTAAATATGAAAAGCATTATTTATCTAGGAACAGCCTTCCAACCGCTCTGATTCTGACGTTTATAGTTACTAATGAAGATGGATTTGGAGGGAGAAAATCTGGAGGAGAGAGAGAGGAGTGCTCTGGCGCAGAATGCGGCCCTTGGGCCTTGGATGGTCTTCCAAGGCTGGGGAGGGGCCAGCTCAGCCCAGGGACTGTGACCCTCAGGTTTCCCTGACACCTGGAGGGGAGATGGGGAAGTTGAGAACAGGATCCCACAGGCAACCAGCCATGGCCCTTCCCCACCTACCACCAGCCCAGCCACCTGCCTCATGTTCCGTTTCCTCGCCCTGGTCCTGCTTTTGCCCTCCTGGGCTCATCCTACACGAGCCCTAACCAGTGTGCTCCCTCCTACCCTATCTCATCCTTTCCTTTCTGGGTGGAGAGGAAGAAAGATAGGGCAAAGGGAACAATCTACACTGTGAAAGACAGGCAAGAGAGCATTGTAACCATGTTTTTTTGTCCTCGCTTTCTTTGGGAAAGGTTAATTTGTGAGTCCCTCCTCACCAGGGACTTCACTTTTCCCTTCGGAGCAGCACACACAGTTCCCATTACTACATGAGTCCAAGTGGAGGAGGTTAACTCTCCATTCTTGGAGGAGGAGGAGAAGTGTAGTTTGGGTTCACTCTTCGGAGAGCCCAGTCTTCAACTTCTCTTCAGATGAGTGAATATGCATGCCCTGAGCCTCTGGAGAAGGAAGGGGCGATGGCTCCCTCAGCCCCACCAGGATACAGTTCTCCCTCAAGTGGTTAAAATTCCTTCAGACCTCACCCAGCCAATAACTTAAAGGGCACTAGCTGAGCCCCTCATTCTGTGCTAAATGCAATACGAGGCCAAGGAGAATTAGACAGAATCTATCTTCCTTAGTTGAAAAAAATAATGAGAAAAAAAAGCATGTCAGTGTGTATTCTTTTTTATAGCAGCAAGTCCATAAAGCCAGCTTCATCCAACTGCAGGTATGCTGGGAAGAGAGGAAAGCAGCAGCACAACTCAGGCCCCAGGACCAGCTGCTAAGAGTACCCATGTCTAACACCTAACCAGTGCCCTGGGGTTAACCTCAGGCTTGTGTTTCCCACTAAGACAGACATCACTTAATGACATCCATTCCAGTGGAAGAAGTCTCAAACTGTGGAGCCTTACAAATTCTCAAGGAAAAACTAACAGTAGACAAGACAGCCCAGGATAACAGGCAAACTCAAGATGACAAACTGCTGACTTCAGAAATGAATCGCTTCCACCTTCGCGACAACACAGAAAGATACATTTGGATTCCTCAGGACCCTCTGGCATTGCATTCACCATCAATCTTATCTGGAATTGTACTTCAGCCCTCTGCATGAACTACAAGACTTCTCAGCCACCATCTCCTTTGTCTTAACCCTGTTACTTCTGACCCCTTGTGGTCTTTTGCCCCTGAGGAGAAAACAATCTCAAGTGTAATGTCTCAGCCCATAACTACATTTGATAGAGTTTGATTAATGGCAAATGTTTAATAACAGTTATTAAATGTTATTAAACATTCCTTCACTAGTCCAGAAGGACTTTCCTCATAGAAGTCTTCCTGTGCATGAGTTTCCCTCATCCCAAACTTGCATTTTTAGAAAATGAAACTTTGACCCCATGACAAAAAGATATTTCAGTTTAGGTCATTGTGACCCTACCAGTAAAACTTAGCCCATTAGAAATGACATTTGACATTGAAAGTGTTCATGCTACAATGGATGGTTTGTTCCTTTGGAGACTTCCATCCTGCTTGGCAGAAGCCAGCTTTACTCAGGAAAGCTTCCTACATTAGGGGTAGGGGTGGGAGGACTGGCTCACTCCTCTGGAATAAAAGCCATTCCCAATATAGTCTGATCCCCACAAGAGACACAAAGCTGACATTTCATCTTCTTACACAAGCTTCGGGCTTATGCCTGCATGCTTTGAGATGTTTAAAATTGTCACCTTCTTGAGGAACACAGTCCCCCTAAAGGAATGTCCAGAAACTTCCCCAAAGAAATCGGCACAGGCTGCCTGAGAACTACCCAAGGGGACTGGAGGGAGCGGCTGAAGCTGGAAATTGATCACACCTGTGGGGGTGAGGCAACCACCTCTCCAAAGAAAGCACCTGCAATAAGCCATGTGAACAGGCTGCTGCCATGGAGAGGACTCCAACCCCCGAGACAATCCAAGTAATGGGTTGCTAGGCAACATGATGTTATGTGACACCAACCTGCCAAATGTATAAATAAACGTGCTAGGGTGCTTGAGTAGGTCCTCTCCTCCCACCAGGAGAGAGGGCTACACCTGACCCCAGCTTTCTGTCTCTTATCTTTGTTTCTTCATCCTCCCTCTGTTCTTCCCCAGGGAAGCTTCAAGAGTTATGCAGGCCATGGCACAGGGCCACCATCTCATTCTTCATTCAAGTATACAAAGCACAATCTCACAGGAGGGATAATGCACCCAGGAAAGATGGCCCAGAACTTCTCCCTGGTCCAGCTAGACACCATTCACTTTATAACTCTGGTTTTGAAAACCAAACCAACTAGTTTGCACTTAATTGTTCTCCCAGAGATGTGACCCTTTATTCTAATGACAACATAACCCTTAACTTCTTACTTGGTCCAGGGAGATTTTATGCCATAGCAAACCCTTCCTACACCTCTGGCCCATGTAGCATAATCTATAAATAAGCTTTTTTAAAAAGGCAACCTTTTTTTCTCTAGAAAAAGACCTGTGGACTAGAAGCATATTTTCATTGCCTGGAGTTGACAACACAGGCCTTATCTTCAAGGCCTATTGTAAGAATCAGTGGCAGTATTTGTAGCTGGTTAGTGTGTTCCTATCAGTATCTTCATGCAACTGTGTGGTCCCTGTCCCAAAAAAGGATTAAAACTCTCAATTACAAAAAGAACATGAGAGAGAAACTCCAACCCAAATAAAGGCTACATTCTCTGAGTACTCTAATCTGCCAAACGCTGGCAATGAGAAGGCTTGCATGCCAGAGTCATGGCTGCAGAATGACTTTGCCCTTGGCCATGAGGGAGAGGTAAGGAGAAGAAACAGCCCTGCCAGGTGGAGACCTAGTGTTCTCATCCTTTAGCGCTCTCTAAAGCACGAAAATGATCAGACCTCCTCCTGTTCCAACTGAGTGAGTGCTACCTCCTTACCAGCTATGGTTGTAATCTTGCTGTAATCTCACTGCAGCCCCTCACCTTTTGGATAAAATGCACCAAGATGCCAACCGGTAAGGCTTCTTCCCAGCAGCATCTCACCCACAGCACAGCCATGCTTCTTGGGATCCTTGGGTTCCTAAGTCACTCAAACGAGTGTAAAGCCTATGAATGTCCTCCTCAACCAAGGTTCCTTATGGTCTCCTTGAGGCCAGTACCTGCCTCCTGGGTTGCAGTGAGCCAATAAGCCAAATTTGTTTCCATACAGGTATGTTTCTTTTGGCCTTTAACTAAAGGTGCAGACATATTTAGAAGCAACTCAGCAGGAGGCAGAAGCTGGTGAGAGCTGGGAGAGGAGACACAGATTTGTTCAAGGGGGTAATTACCCAGCTACCAAGAGGGATTATTAAGTACTGAACATGGAAAAGGCATGTTGCAAGCATTTCTTGATGTGCGCACTCATGCTTGGGGCAGGAGGAGGTCACTTTCTATCTTGTGCTCTCAGAAGTAAGAGACGAGACTGAACGGAGCCAGGAAAATGTGTCTTTGATCAACAAGACAATCAGAGACCCAAACATGAGCAAGAGGGAGATGTTGTCAGTGGTGACACTCACTGACTGATTGCGGAGTGCAGAAAAGCCAGCGGTGGGGCTGGGAAGGGGTTTGTACATAGGCTGGTGACAAGAATTCCACAGAAAGTGTGCCTGTCAGGAATGTGAACACCCAGGTTTGAGGACTGGGGCTTGAATCCCATGCAGAACTGAGACTGCTGGACCCTTGTTCAGTCAACCAGTCTCCAAATGCAAATGACACCTGTTCAATGACACATCTGGCAAACGACTGTGGCAACCATAGGGATCCACAACCAGATGATAGGAAGTGGGGCTACAGGGCTACACACCCACAGAGCAGTGGCAAAGGGGTCACCAGACTCTTACAATGTACTCAAGGAAGAACTAAGACCAGAAGGCAAGCCAAAGGCCATTCATTGGCCTTAGTACAGCTGGGAGTTCCAGGGACTTCTAAGATATCAAGCATACAAATGAAAATCAGGCATGTAGCTCTCCCCGGGTCAGGAGAAAAACACAGCCCATCACAGACACAAGGTACAAAAGCATGTCCCCTGATTGAGTGCACTGACTGACTGTCCTTAGCCAACGTCTCCTCTGCGTCATCTCCTCCCACCACACACCAGATACTCAGTGCCACACCAAGAGACTTTACATGTCGCTATGGCATGTCCATGAAGCAGAAGTAGCTGTTGTTCTGTTTACAGCATGATATCTATTTATTCGTGCTCTTATTTTACAAATAAGGAAACCAAAACACTCCATCACATTTTGGTGGAACGTCCCACTCAGATCCACTGTCTGCTGTCTAACCCTCTCTAATCACCCCACCTCACAACAACATAGCTTCAATCACAGCTTCACAAATCTGCATGATCTCCTCTGGGATGAAGTCCCCTTCTGGGTGACAAGCATTATAGCCACACCCTGCATACCACAGGTTAAAGTCAAAGTAAGCAGCTTATCATGTCCAAGGCTTTTACTGCCTAGAAACATGTTAGAAGCTGAAGATAGACCTCAGATAGTACAGCCCAGAGCCTGCTGCCTTGATTTTTTGCTTATGACATGTATTATGGAGACATAATTACAGTAATCAAGGAATTTAACCATTGAGTGGGCCAGCACCCTTCCCCCGGAATTCTAAGGTGTTCTGTTCCTATAGGCACTGAAAAATCCTCATACAACACATGCCAGACTTGTGTTTTGGGTTCTTTTTCTTTCTTCCCCACCCCCCAAACCAAACATAGGACTTCCTACAACCATCCAGCACATCTCTGTCAAAAAAAAGTTTCCCAAACCCATGTCAGACTATGGCAGATGCTAAGGTAACCCTTTAGTATTTTGAGTTCTTCTAGTTTGGGGCTGTCGGAGGACCATCATGTCTTAAATTCCAGATGATTTTTAAGAAAGTTTCCCCCATTTGCATTTCAAAATGGTAATTTTGTACAGTATCTTCTATCATTCTCCCTAATATTGCTCAGAGCTAAATGCTATAGTGCTTCTTATCTATGTCACCAGCACAGCACTGCAAGGGACACGGCTGCGGTCAGCGCTGCCCCCTCTTCCTGCGCTCAAGCCCAATTTGGGCTCGTGTCCACCCAACAGGGTAGGACCTTCCTCTTCTTCATGGACTGGAGAGCAAGTAGCCTGATGCAGCCTCAGGTGGGAATACTCCACCTCCACAGGCACCAGTGCTTGAATCAGGGACTGTGCTTCCTGCAGCCATTTCTGGACATGTCCCTGAAGGGCCTCTGTCTGCGTCATCTGTCTTAATGGAAACCAGGCTGGACCGCATGAGTGCTACTTTCCTTGCTGCTCTATTACACTCTGATCTGGATGAAGAGAGGAGGGGTGAGAAGCACAGAGAGGAAGAGCAGTAGAAGTCAAGTGTCTCAGGCCTCCTTTTGCCACTCCGTTTCCCGGGTTCTCTCCCCACTATCCCTGGCTGCAGCTCCCCCATCTCAGCACACCATGCCTTGATTGCCACTGTGGTCCGCAGAGAAGCTACTCAGTATAAACCTTCACTACCCCTCTCCACCCCACCTGGGCCACCCAGGCCAAGTGCCCCTAGGCCACTTGTATCTTCAGGACCTGGCTTTTCAGGAAGGGGGATCCAAGCGGGAAGATGACACATCTCCAGATCCCTCCTGGCTCAGGTGGACAGCAGGCTCCAGCGCTATCCCTCCCGGACTCCATCTTCCCCAACCTACACCTTTGCCTGCTGCGTTCAGTCAGCCAGTGTTTCTCGCAGAGCATGCTATCTGACGCCTAATGCTGGCTCCATACATTTTTGTTAAAGTGATGAATAAGAAAAAGAATTTAAAGGCTTCCAATTTAATTGGGGACATTCATACACAACAGAAGACTTTTATTAAGATCATAGGATAGAAAAGTGCCAGACCAATTAAATAGTGTTTTAGAAGTTCAAAGTCAGACGGTAGAGGCCAGAACAGGTTGTTTTCGTTTTGTTTTTGCAAAGAATTCAAAGTGTCTAGATCTGCGTGGGGAGTAGGGAAGGGCCATACAAAAGCAGCATTGTTGGTTTTTTAAGCGGTGTTTTATGAGTAGTGGGGGAGCACATGCAGGGCAGCGCTGGCGGGAGGATGGAGAGGAGCTTCAGGCTGGATCTTCGTTTCTGCGCCCCGGCCCAGGCCTTGCCCTCCCAGCTCACCTCCTCTTCTCAGCTTGCTCCCCGCCCAGAGCCCCAAGGAACTGTTTCAGCCCAGTGAGAAAAGGGTTATAGGGCCTTAGGTAGAAAGCAGGGGCTCAATTGGGCAGAGGAAAGTTCCAGCCCACCTGAATGGACCGGAAAGAGGAGGAAGGGGAGAGGCGAGGTGGGCACCAGGGCTTGGTTGGAGGAAGGCAAAGTGAATGCCAGGGCCGCACCAAACCCTTCTGTACCGAGGTGGCCTCTGGGAACATTGCTGATGCCCTCCTTGCCCAGAGAGCTGCTCCAGCGTCAGCCCCAGCACCAAGCCCCAGGAGTTAGGCCTCTCCCGAGGTTCTGACTGCCTACATCTCAGGAAGATCCCAGGAGCCTGCATCTTTAGCAAGACTGCTCCCAGCAGCCCATGGGCCTCCTCTGGGAAACCTGATTCTGAGACCAGGAAGAGTTCAACAGACTGCCGCGGGGGTGGCAGCGGGCCGTGCGTGGACAGAATCAGGAACCTTTCTTCCACATCACTCCATGAGCTAACATATACGTGGCACAACTGCCGCAGGTCAGGCCAAGGGCAGGCACACTGGGCTCTGAAGAGCAGCTCTGCCTGAAAGTTTAGACACAGGTTGGGGGATGGCCTGAGCCACGGTGCGGAGGCGTGACTCTGAGGGGGCTAGTGCTGGACAGACAGTGGCCATGGCCTCAGAGCACAGAGCATGGGAGAGCCGGCGGCCCCTCTAGGGAAGAGGTAGTACCGACTCGGCGACAGCACATGCCGGGCTTGGGATTGCCTTCCACAGGAGGCTAAGACAGATCAAATTTGGCCCCAAGATGGCTCACACAGCTGTTTAGGAAGAAAGCCATACTTCAAATGAAGGTGATTACACTTCATTTGCTAAGGTTGAAGGTGCTTTGGGAACCTCCCTCCTTGTATGTTGGGGGAGCCAGGTGTGAGGAATGGTTTTGGGTTTGATTATGACAGGGGATGGGCCAATCTGAAGGGACAGACGCTCTTGTAAATGCCTATGTGCTGGTGTGTACCGATAGCCAGAACCAGAGAAGTTACAAGTTTGAGAGGTGTAGAGATTTTTACACTCTCCCAAAACACATGGCGTAGTAAACCCTGACCTGTCCGCAGCCATTCTGTCCAGCGGAGCTACAGCCGTTCTGTGCTCTGCCACTGAACCCAGCTAAACCACAGGATTCATTATCCAACCAAAACTTCCATGCATACTCTAAAGGACAACTCTGCTACCTACAGCTATGCTCACACAAGCCACCGCGCACCCTGGCCTTCAGCTATGTTTGGCTTAGCTTTTGTGACTCCCTGCTGGCTGCCCTACACAAGAAGACACACATTTTGTAATCAGGACCCCAGATTTTGGAGAAAAATCCTCCGGGGTCTACTGGTGTTCAATATAGCTTCTTTTCTTCTCCTGGGCTCCTGGCTGCTGTCAACTCAATTTTCCAGTAACAGTAAGATTCATGCCAGGCAAACCAAAGACTGGTGGGCTTTGGTTAATGGTGGGAAATATCTGGGCTGCTACAGCCCCAGACAGAGGTGCAGGAGAGGATGGCAGGACCACAGTCGCTGTCTCTTGCTAACTCTCTAAACACGTCCCTATCAGTTGGCCAGCACTCTATAGGGAAGGCGAGGAACAAAGGTAACAAGCGCCCTGCTCCTAGCATCTCTGGAGGCTGGCAGGCTTGTCGGAGGACACTGAAGCACACCAGGGAGAGGCCTGGGCCTGGGGCACCACCCTACAGCAACCAGAAAAGCCAAACATGTCCTTCAATCTTGGTTAACTGCAAAGAAAGTGCCCTAGGAGCCAGAAGGCTTGGCTCTGCAGTCTGGTCCTGCCTGCTCACCCTCAGTGGTGAGGCCGCCAATTAGGGCAAAGCAGACTGACTGGACAATTGGGTGCAGGACCTGTCAGTCATTAAGAACTGTCAAATCACAGCTGAGACCAAAGTGCACAGCCACTTCAGAGTCCTGCATGGGACAGCCTAGATCTGACAGAAGACACTGAACACAGGGGCCATTGATCTTATGGCCACTGTTTGGTCCTTGCAGTAGACTGATTTGTGTGCCCAGTATGTTTTCTCATTTCTCTTTTATTCAAAGCATTTCTCTCTTGTAAGAATCCTTTTTCTTCTTCTTTTGCTATTAAATGTTAAATTTTTACATTCACTGGTTGTCCCGTCCAATTCTTCGGTGGGACCAGAGCCTGGAGAGGGCCCACTGAACACCTTACTAACCAGTAAGAAGATGCTGTGCTCACTGTAGTAGCCTTTGGCTTCACTCTGCTGCTTTGGGAAGGGGGAAGGCACATGACAGTTGATGCTGTGAAGACCATATCTCAAACATATCTCTGTGGTACCTCCTCACTCAAAAAGAACAGGGGCAGAGTTTGAGCAATTTTCTTCATAGCTAACCCCTCAAGGGTCTCTGCCCTAAGGTCCACCCCCAGGTGGAAATACTGACCAGCAAGTGGGCAAAATAACTCTCCAAAACAAAGGTAATGGGAGACACTCCAGCAGTGGTACAGTGTATCCTGGGGAAAGATTCCTGCCAAAACGTCTAGTAAAATCAAGGGCTCAAAAACATAATGGCTATTCCTTAGAATATTTATTAAGATATTCAAATTTTGAATATTTTTTAATAATGTTATTGGTATAGGGAAATGCTTAGGATAAGGAGACAAGGATTGGCAGAATGTTGCCTGTACAATATGGCTCACAGGGAGCAGCCCAGATTAGAAGAAAAGAAGCCAGACTATGGTCTGTGGCCTGTGCCCAGGGAGGCCCCAGCTTATGTTCCTCTGAATTGTGTTTGCATGTGTGTTTCCAAGTTCTTTATACCAGATTTCATTTATAACGTAAGAGCATGTTAAAAAGGAAATGAGAGAAGTGGGGAGGACAGAATGAGTGTTGAAGAATGCATAGAAGAGAAGAGGGCTGGCAGGGCATGGGAGAGAAGGGAGGATATGAGCTGGTTCACTGTTCCAGCCACCTGGAGGGACTGGACTAGTGTCACCTCAGATCCCATGAAGCTGGGGGACAGGGCATGTGCTGATCATGACAGGCTGGCAAAAAGCAGTGCAGGGCCCATTCCCAAGCCTAGCGTAGATGTGGAGAGACAGGACAAAGGACAGACTCTCACCTCCCTTTCACAGCCCTGGGCTCTAGTGTCTGCTCCTTCTCTGTCACTGGCTGACACAGGAAATGCCACCTGTCACCTGGAGCCAGTTCCCAGATGAGCTAAGGATGTGCCTGAGCAGCAGCCCCAGAGACTGGCGCACGGACACCTGGACACCCACTTGGGTGCACAAGCGCCTCCCTTCAAGGTCCCACTGCCCAGGCTCTGGTTCCTCCCTCAAGCTGGCAAGGCTGTGCTGCTGGTGTCTGGCAAGTGTTCTGCATCCCGTGAGATGTAGAAAGTGGCTCCAGCCTGGCCCCAGCCTTTCTTCTCCTGCCCTACTGGACTCCCCATTTCTCCTTTACTCCTTCCTTTCCTGGCCCAGTTCCACCAGGTGGCTCCTGGCTCCCCTACCCCTAGTCCTCTGGCAACCTCTTACTAGCTCTGCTTATTTTCATCTGCCGGGAGTGCTATCTCTCAGCACCACCTGCTGCCCATTCCTGCTCTACCATTGTCCCTTTCTGTTCCTCAGGTCCCCTGGGCCTGGCTCCTTCTCTAGCTATGCTGCCCAGTGTCTGTCTTGGGAAAGCAAGAGCCCTTATCCCTAAGCTCTTTATATAAAAATCACAAAATGTTGCAACTGGAAGCCTTCTTGGTCAGCCCCTGTGCCTGGGCCTGGCCCCAGCCTGCTCCCTGCCAGCCTGAGGTAGAGACAATAACCACAGTCCCAACCCCAAGCAGCTGCACAGCCCTCAGCTCTCACAGGGTCTGGTTCTTGGACAGCTGAGGTCCAGGAATATGCTGGGAAGGTGCATAAGCCAACTACTCAACACGGGTATCTCCAGGGAAACTTGGAGAGTCAAACCGTGTCCCAGAGCCAAGGACTTCTCCCCCACAAGCCACCAGGGTAAAGAGGTGGATTTTATCTTCTCCTGTCACTTCCCTTTTAAGTCTGTCACCTCCCTCCTTACTATCCTAGCTGGGTGTGTAGTTGACTGTACTATAACGCGCTCCATTTTAAGACCTCCAGAAAACCTACGCTCAAATTAACCACCTCAGTGGCAGGACTATGACTCCTGAAGGGCTAGGGGTTTCTGTCTTCCCCAACGTCATTCCACATAGCGGGCTGTCTCTATTGCCAGCCCAGAGCTAGAGTTCCAAGAGAAGAGAGCTGCCCTAAAGGGCGCCTCCTCCTGCGCCTCTTGCATCCCTGTGTCCCCACTGAGGTGCGCTTCCCCTTGACAGTGCCCTGTGTTGTGGTCTCCATTGTTTCCAGCTGAGAAGCCTCATGGTGGATCCATAGTTTAACTGGAAAAGAGGGAATGATGGGAAGATTCTTGCTCATTTCTGGTTCTGTCCAGACTGACTAGGGCTGTGAGAAGGGGCTGACCATACCTGCATCACGGGGCAAGCTGTCACCAGACTTTAGCCCAGGCCTGGCCATCTCTCCCTGACAAGCCAGGAATTTAAGATTAATAACTGAGAAGATCAGGTCTAACAAATTCCGATGAAATGGTTAGAACTGGATTAAAATATACACACCCTCGAAAACAGGAGCTTTGAAGGGCTACCGGCTTGGAGCCAAGGAAAGTGAAGCAGAGGAAGATAAATAGAAGTAGGACAGCAAGATGGAAGAAAGGGCCAGGCAGTTCCCTGTCAGGGCGGCGTGTCATCCCATCAGATCCGGGATCAAGGGAGCCCTGGCTTCTTCCCTCCACCTTCAGGAAGTTCAGCACCAGTCACGTTGGGCTTCAATCCTCTCCTTCACTGTTTCTTAGCTGCATGAGGACCAGCAAATGACCTCAATTCTCAGGGCCTTGGTTTTGCTGAGGGTGCTTTTTGAGAGCTACATGAGCAAAGAGTAAGGCCCCAAGCTCTGCCTGACTTGCAGCAAATGCCCGGTGGCACAAGCACACCGTTCTCCTGGAAGCTGACAAAATACTGGGTCTTCTCCAACCTCAACTCTAGTTGACTACTTGCTGCCCCATGGGTCAAACAAAAATACTATTTTTTGACGAGACCAAGATGACTTGTGTTTATTAAGCTGCTCCCAAAATTTAAGAACATGTCTATTCCTGCCAGTCCTGCCAGTACCATACTAGAAACACAGGTCTACAATTTGACCCTCTCACTTCCTCAATCTTGGCAATCGTTCTGTATTGCTACAAGGATATCTTTCTCATTTGTCTTTTATGGCTACATAGCACTCCATAAAATGAATGCGCCATGACTTTCTGAACCAGTCTGCACTCACTGGGTGCCTGGTTGTTTGCAACCATGCACAAATGACGTTCTGTATCTGCACTAGAGCGCCTATGGGTCAGATTTCTAGAGTACTTGAAACTCAAGTTGCTGAAGTACCTGTCAGATTTCTGCAAGTGGGATCATTGGCCAATTTTTTCACACAAGTGAGCATCTCCCCTGCACCCAAGGGAAGACTCTGCGTGTGCCTCGCCAGACACAAAGCATGCAGACCAAGCTCTCCTTCGTCCTGTGAGTGCTGCTTCACCTGTCACCTGCTGAAGCAGGGTTCCCTGATGTTTTGTACCAGGATTTACTTTCATTTTATTCACTGTAGTCTGTCCCACAGAGACAGGGCCACACCGTGGTACCCCTGGGCAAGGCATCTTTAGCCAGTGTGGTATCGGCTGAGGGACTGGCCATGTGCGTGCGAAGGACCTCACTGGGCGTCCCCGAGGTTGCTCTCGGCTACCAACACATCAACACATGTATGGTATGGGGAGCACACAGGTATCTTGGGGCATGTTTGGGCAACATCGCTGGATAGCCTGGCCTTGCTCTGAGTACACTGAGTTTGTTTGGGGGATGCGGAAGGCAAACTCAAAAAGTTCCCGCAGGCTGAGCCTGACCAACTCCAAGGGGCTAACCCATCCCCAATTACAGAAGGCACACTCAAGCTTATCATTTTTATGTTCCTCTTGGGATTCTTCACAAATGAAGCCAATATCCTCTCTGTCATCTACTCTCTCACGTGAGCTAGGAGCTATGGAGAAGGAGACCACCCATCTGGACCCAGGAGTAACAAGGTTATTATGGGTTGGGCCTCAACTCTGCCTCTCCGGGCAGTCAGTGGGGGACAGTGAGGAAGTGAAGATTCTAGGCGGCACCTCTGAGAGCCTCTGCCATGGGGCGATTTGCCAGGGCACGTTTGCATGGCAGTGGAGCCCCTGGCCTGGATCATCCATGTCATCCCGGAGCTGGTACAGATGTGACTAGTTTCATACACTCTTCCGCTTCCAAGCAATTCCCCCTCCCTCCACAGGGGTTTGTGGCAGTAGGGGAGCCTGGAAAAGAGAATCCCCATGGTGCCCTTGCAGCAATTGTTTTTTTCATTCTATTTGTGTGCACTTATGGGTTCTGTCTGTGAGGTCCCAGGGAGAAATGAGGTCTGGGCTTTGGTCTCGGGCCTGTGTTTGCAGTGCCTGAGTTCACACTCCTCGATGTGCAACCCTTTCAGAGGACACAGGAGCTGCCCTGTTCACACGTGATCTTCTGCATCAGACAGGATGGGTGAGTGGGCATCTACAGGGGCATCGCAAGCACCCTGCCTGCCTGGCAAGAAAGGGGCAGAAGCGCAAGCTCCAGGGGGCAGAGGAAGCTGGCCCAGCACACAGGGGAGTGCAAGGCTCCAAACTGGGGAAGAGGAAAACCCTGGGAGTGGACGCTCTGGGTATGTGGTACGCAAAGCCTTCTTTCCCTAGAAATTCCACCCTTTCAGAGTACCAAATACCTGAATGCTAAGGACTTGGGCTAGACAGCAAGTCTGTGGCTGTGCCCAAGGCTTTTTTTGTTTTTTATTTTGGTTTTTTTGTTTTTAATGAGATAGAGTCTTCCTACGCTAGTAGCTCAGGCTAGTCTCAAACTCGAGATTCTCCTCCTCGGCCTCCCAAGGGCTGAAACTAAAGATGTGTTCCATGATGCCCGGCTTGAACAGAAATATTCTGAGAGGTGCAGGGATTATGACAGAACAGCCCATTCATCCAAAAAGTATTCACAAAGCATCCTCCATGGGGTATGCCAGAGAAACACAACTGTGAACTTTTTACTGTTACTCTAACTGCAGAAGAGACCAAAAAACACCAGTGAATATACAAAATGTCAAGCAACGAAGGAAGTGCTATTTTTAGAATAAAAGCAGGGTATAGAGAGAAAAAAAACGACTTTTCCAGAGCAGGGCAGGGAAGATATTCCTAGAGATCTGGCACTTGCAGGCGCCTGAAGAAAGCAGCGGCTACGGTTATCTGGAGGAGACATTCTACAGGGAGACAGAGGACAGGCTCCCTGGGTAACAGCAAGCCCCAGGGAGGGCTGCAGAAACCAACAGGTCAGACCCGCTCCTGAGGAGCCACTGCCCCAGGCACCAGGGAGAACCTTGCAAGATTCTCAGAGATCAAGGCCCCGAGATGGAGTTTTAAAACGGGTGGGATTTTAAGGCTTGACAGGGGAGGAAAGATAGCACCGGACAACAGGCTTTGCCCCTCATGATTTTGGAATCCAGTTCTCTGCCATTCCCATCTTTTGTGCAAGAAAAAAAAAAGTGGAAACAGAAGTCTGAAGTCACATCACCAATTAGCAGTGAAGTCAGAATGCAAGCTGTCCTCTTGGGTCCCAGGCAAAAGCCTTATTAACCATACTTGTCCCTATTACTCCGAACAAGAGCAAGTCAGCTCCCCACAGAGTCCACCAGCTCTCTAGAGACAGCGTCCCTCTTTCTGTTGACTGTGGTGCTCTGCTTAAAGCCAGAGCTGAAGAAGAGGACTCATTCTTCCTGCTCTCACTTGGATGCGCAAGTGTCCTGTGGCGCCACCAACTTCCTCACTTTCCACTATGCCCAGACTCAGGCATCTGTGTGATGCTGGGCGCCTGGGCCCAGGGGACCCCATGTGACTCCACCCACCAGCCTTTAGCACCCGCATCCAGAAATCCTACCCAAGCCTTGCTCCATCTCCACTGGAGTCTCTGGACATCCCAGCTGCCAAACAGCCAGGCATCGTGTGGCAACTCTGCAGAGGTGCCACACAGAGTGATTAATATCCTATCTCCTAGCAAGTAATTATAATTAATGCAGAATATCAAATCAGGAAATCAGGCATATTAGGAGGAATTAGCTGTGTATTTTCATTTCATGCGCTGCCTCCCCTACCCCCACACACACACCTCCTTTACCTCGGCCCTACCCAGCCACCCCCATCTCATTTCCCCGTCCAAGGTCAGAGCCAGAAGAAGGAAAAGCCTAGCTAAAATCTCCTTCTGTCATTCTGTACATGTGTAGCAAGCACTTATGTAGCTGTGTTTCAGGCCTGGAAATGGGCACTAAGGAGACAAAGAGGGCCACAGTCCCTGTGCTTGGGGACCAAGGCAGTGGAGATAAGCAGCACAAGAAGTTCATCACGGGAGAGAAGCACCAGCGGCTGCAGTGGCCTCTAACTCTGCTTCATAGAGGAGGAGAGCAGCTAGAGGAGGCAGCATTGGAGCCAGGAGGGATGGAGGATTTTCCTGGAAAATGGGCGGAGGGCATGGTCTATCAAGAAGACATCAAAAGAAAAATGACCAAAAAGCAAAGGAGAAAGAGCAAAAATGCTTCCCCCAGATAACCATACAATTGGCTTGGACACCTAGGGAAGACAAGAAAAGAACTGAAGTAGAGCTCTGCGAGGACATAACCAGGGCGAAGTCCATGCCCGGGAGGTGAATTCAGGAGCTGGAATCTGGAAACAGGTGTGATGAAGACATCTAGACACTTGTGGCCATGGCCAGGACGTGTGTGGAGACCTAGCATGAGTGGTAGGGGGCACAGGGCCGATGTCTCCTGCTAGGCTTCCTGCTTCCGGAGGCCTGGGGGCGCATGCCAGGCTTCTAGCCACAGGCATGACCATGGGGGATATTTAAAGATAAAAATAAAAGTGGTGTCAGAGATGAGGAAGTCTTTAGATTCTAAATGCCACAAGAGCCCAGGCGGCAGATGCGACATGGCCCTTAGGTAGGGACTGATGGTTAGGTGACTGTTTCCATCACCAAACGTGGCAGCAATATGAAAGGTTGCAGGGCAGCGGAAGACTAGAGCCAGGACCAATGTGGAAGCTGTTGCATATTCCTGCAGTCGGGCGAGGCGAAAACGCAGTGACCTGGTAGAAGGCCCTGGCCTTGAAGGGAGGAAAGAAATCTGAAGAAAGGCCTAGCAGTGAAGCCCCATCGAGCTGATTAGAAAGCACCCCCACGTGTTCAGAGGTCTCGCTCACAGCAGAGGCTGCTGCTTTGTCTCAGGAAAACAGGAAGCTGGTCCCCCACAGTTCACCCCATGGCCTCCGGGGTGCGGCGCCCTGTGAATGATCCAGTCCTACGGACAGCAGAGCAGAGGAGGAGCGTGGTACAGTTCAGCTCCAGGAAGCTCTTCCAAGAGCTTGAGAGTGAGGACGCACGTGAGAGGAGCAAAGACGGCGCCAAGAGGTGGAGGCGGCACCAGCCGCAAGTCTGTGGAAGCCAGAGAGCACTGGTGTGGGCGACCTGGCCAGTTTCTTGGGGCAGCCATAACATATGTCCCTGGAGATGTCAGGACGAAGGACTTCTAAGTTGGTCCTACTGACAAAGTCATCCTCACTGCTGACGTGATATCTTTAAGATTTCTTGTGCAAAACCTCATTGGAAAGACCCCTGACCCTAAGAACCCATGACAGTCCCCACCAGGCCATCGAGCCAGGGCTGCAGCCCTCAAAACGGATGCTGGGGCAGGTAGCGGCCTCTCACCCAGTCAGTGCTCCTCCAATCTCAGCAATCTCCTATGTCCTGAAGCGAAATAAGAGCTTTGGGTTTTGTCACTGAATACCTTATCTCTATTCCAGCATCTAAAGGGTTGTCTCCATGTTTCAGATGAACACCACCAGAGATGTCAAGTGACTTTTCCCATGACATCATAGTGGTCTTCAGTGCTCCAACTCAGATAGGACCAGTACCAGGTGACAGGTGCTTTCGAGCAGAATAAGCAGCATGGGAGGCTCAAAGTATCTGTATGGAGAAGAGACTCCATTTGTGAGTTGGCTATGGTTTTTCTTAAACAAAAAAAAAAATGAGCTGGAGGGCAACCAGGGGCCTTGCCTTCTGCTGCATTGTTTTGAGATCCTTCCTTTCTAGATACCTCGGCCCAGCCTCAGAGTCTCCCAACCACCACATTTTAAAGCAAGTTCTCCTCTCTTCCCCTCTAGCACCAGCTAGACTCATGGAAGTCTATGTCCTCATATCTGCTCTGATCCTACAAGGGAACCAAAATTGAGAGCCCCCTCCTGCACTCTACCCCTCACATCCACTCTGGCTGCACCTTCAGCTACACAGAAAATATTTAATTTATCAGGTATCTGTGAGCTTCCACCCTAACCCCAAACTGAGCTACACAGTGTTCAGCAATGGACACTCAGCTCCTCTCGCACTGGTATTCTGCAAGACAGCGTCACTTGCTCTCCTGTCTACAAGTCCTCTCTCCCAACTGGTGATGCCAAAAGAAAAGAGCATCGTCTGGTAGCAAGAACCGCATCGAAAGAAGCGATGATAAAGGGGATAACCAAAAAAGGAAAGCAAGAAGGGATCCTGGTTGAGAAGTCCCCCCAAGTCCCACTCTCTAGAATCTCATTGCTAGAACCAACTGAGGCAGCTGGTTACAAGAAACTCTTCTTAAGAAAGCTAAGCACCAACTGAAAGACCCAAGCGAGACAGCTCCTATATAAAGAATGGGCAATGTGGCTTGGGAGCCACATTATACAGCCAACACTGATGTGTGAGTTGGGAAGCCCATGTAAATCTGCCATGCCTTGGATTTTCTACTCGACCTCTCCCACCTTTCATTCTGTGGGTTATTTTGAGGATCCACTGAGATTTTGAACATCAAACTGCCTTAAATATTTGAAGAAAATAAAATGGAAGGAGGAAAAGAATATTAGTCACTGGAGACATGGGGGCTTAGGCAAGGCCACACAGTGCCTTTGCCAGGTAGTACTCCTTCCAAAAACACCTAAGGATTTAATATAATGAACCTAAGGCAGACGCTCCAGTTTGGACAGTGAGGTTACAGCTTGCATGCATTGCTGGGGTTACATGTGGACCGGGCTAACCCACCTTCAGTGCTTCCAGAATAAGTGGTAGGACTTAAAAGAGCATGAACACTGAAGACAGAAAGACTTACAGCCCAAGTTGTGCTCTTATCTAACCCTGTGGATTCTCCAAGCCTCTATCTCTTCATGTGTAAACTGAGGACAGGATACCAGATGCATATAACTTTTGCATATTTGTAAGGATTAGATTAAATACCAAGGAAAGTGCCTAGCTTATTATAATAATTGCAGCCCCTCTCCCTGTGCCTCACCCCTAAAGGTAAGGAGGCAGCGCTGACTGGCTCTTAAGGAGAAATCCATGATCCACTGTACACTAGGCAGCCAGTAGGCCCTCAACAAGCTCACTAAGCATGAAATTGAGCAAGAACGGTGCCGCGTCTACTTGAATGCTAATGAGGTTCTAACTAGAAAGGAAAGAGTGTCTGTGGCATTCCCATGCGGATGGACAATGGAGGGCAGGTCAGAAGAGGAGGTAAGAGGCAGCAGCGAAGCTCCTGTCGCAGCCCCAAAGCCACTTCCTTCCGCAGTCACGCTCCGGGAGCCCGCTGGGTGCTCTTTTCCAGGCCAGGACTCAGCGCTCAACCAACTCAAGCTTTGGTCATTTCAAATAGGGTAGCATCTCAGCAGACACTCCCGGGCTTGGAAAGGTGAGAAGAGTCGACTCCAGTAATCCCGAAGAGATGGTTGCCACAGTCTGCAGTGTGGCCCCTCAGAAGGACAGCTAGGAGCGAGAGCAGCCGCAGACAGCTGGTTCTACAACACTGTGGAAGGGAGGCTCTGGGACAAACTTGGTAGCAGAGGGAAGCACAGCTGCAAAGGACTTGGAGAGACTACCAGGCAGCTTTAGAAGGTAGGGAAGCCTGGAGAGAATAGGAATAGTCCAGGACCTGAGAACACATGTGTCCCTGCTTGGGGATATGAAAGTAGGCAGGAAAACAACAGGAAATAATGCTGCTCAAGTCCTGACTTTTGGTAAAACAAAATTTCATAACAAGATGATAGGTTAATAACCATAGTTAGTACATTGCATGTTATTATCTTCAAAGTAGTTTCTCAAGTCCCGGCTTTGTACTGGGCACTCGACAAGAACCCGCAGGACACTGGCCTGGCTTGCCCGGCACCGTGGTGAGGCAGTGATTGCTCCCGCCATCTCCCCACCACACAGACGAGCACAAGACAAGCTGTTGCAGTTTTTGATTCTCCATTAGCTTAGAAACAAAATAAATATTTTGATATTCAGGCCCCTAGGAGAGAAAAATTAACATGCCTGTTCAGTCCACCATGGAGGGTTTGGCCTGCTGCTCTAGACACCAGTGTCCTCTACACCAGTGTCCCTGCATGTCCACGAGCTTTCCACTTTTCCTAGAAAGCCACACTAAAGTGCAGAGACAGACATCATGCAGCCCTTATCTTAAAGCTGACTGAGGGCATGTTCTTGAAGAAGAAATGCTGAAGTCCTAAACTTCAGCACCTTGCTCAAGGATCCTGAACTTTCCAGCCACTCCCCGAAACTTCAGTCTGGAGGTAGAACCAGCTGCCATTGCCAGGACCTTGACGTAGCTACACACCACTCCTTCCCTCTTAAGAGGGAAGACCTTTCTTTCTCTCCTTCGCCTTCTTCCTTCCCTTCCTTTGTTGCCACCAGTTGCTTAGTGCCCCCTGCTGAAGCCAATTAAGAGGGAAAGTTGTCACTGACCCTTAAACCTGGATATTTTCAGAGCTCCTGCATCCTTTCCCCTTCAGAGCACGAGGATGCAAGCATACTCAGCCACAGCAGTCCATGCAGCCCTCCAGTCAGGATGACACATCTACCACTTCACCACTTTTCCTTGGGCTGTCTGTCTCCTTGTCCTAGCTCAGTCTCTGCCCGTGTCATGGAGCTGTACTAGGGCAGGGCCTTCTCCCACCCCCGCCAACATCCAGCTGTTATCCTACCCCAAGACTGAGTCCTAATAAACTCCTCCTTGCCCAAAATAGTTTCCAGAGCTTCCTTCCACCTCCATCTACCTCTAAAAATTTCTCTTCCCCTAGATTCCTTCATCATTGCTAGAACCTTGTAGCACATTTTACCTTATAGAAAGGTAAAAGGTACAGTCGTTGTCTTTCTTTCTTCTAGACCGTGCCTAAGTCTAGTCAGGAAGAAACTCAGCTGCCCTCTTCAGACTCAATGTCCAAAGGACCAGCCTTACCCCTCACCCAGACTTCCCTTGCACATAGCTGAGCATCTCCCTAAGAAGAACCTTTCTGAAAGCAAATCTCACAAGGACAATGACCTTTGTGTGTCATTCCCAGATATCCCCAGCAACTGGAAAAACACCTGCCTCAGTGAGGGAAATCGTTAAACATCTGTTGAACAAATAATAGGTGCCCCCACTTCCTCTGTATCATGAGATTTCACACATCCTCACACTAAGACCCACCTGTCTTATGAGAAGTCTTACCTACAGTCTAGCACGATTCACCTTTTCATCTACTCTGACTTCTTCAGTTAGAACTGGAAGCAGCACAGTTTGCATGCTCTCCTTGTCTGCTTTTCTAATAGCCTGTCATTGCCACCAATAATGCCATTAAACATGAAACAAAAATTTCTTCAGAATCATTTTCTTAAACCAAGCTAGATCCTTCATATGAAATAGCAGTACATGAGAACATTGTTAATGCATGAAAGTCCCAAGACATGCTCCCTTGCCCCCTGGTCTAGACGTATCCAAGGAGCCTTATTCCAGCCTGCAGGTGCCCTCATTTAGGCTGCTGGGGGGGGGGCATATGTGTAAAAATCATTACAAGCACCATGGCAGGAAGCAGTGCCCTAGGAGGCTCTAGCAAATGGCGTCTTCACCTCCTGAAGAAAGGGTCCGTGTGGAGTGAGTCTTTCCATAAAGTAGAGGTGGTGGCCACCTTAATGAAGGCTTTGTTCCTTCATTACTACAGATGTTCTACAGCCATGAGTTGTGAGGGAGACTGCAAAGAAACCTCTCCAGAGGCACTGTTGGATACATTCAGCATTCACTCAACAAGGTCAATGCCCTCATCTAGTTATTGATGAAGTGTCTACTGTACACAGGGTGCCAGGAGCTGGGGCTTCAGTGGAGCACATGCAAGACAGTGGGCCTGCTTTCCAGAAGCTTGTGCATCACTCAGTGAGGAACGTGGGCAATAACCAAGAAAATAAAGAAGATAATTTCAGATAGTGCTGTGTGCTGTCGGTCATGAACTCCACGCTGTAGAGGGCTGTGGAGGGGCAGGGGGACTATCCATTGAGGGCTCAGGGAATGCCTCTCTGGAGGGGGGACCGTTGAACTAAGGTCTTGATGGTAAGAAAGATCCCATGCAAAGATCAGGGAAGAATATTCCAGACCAAAGAAATAGCCAGGCAGAGATCCACGGGGAGCAGCACCTTCCAAAGTGGAAGGCTGACTTGAAAGGGGCAAAATGTGCAGCCAGGTAGCCAGGGCTGAGCTGAGGACCCATCTTTTTGGCCAAGGTAAGGAATTCAGATTTTATTCACAGAAGGCAGCCGGGAAAGGCATTTGAGCAAGGGATCTAACAGAATCGATTTCCATCTTAAAAGATGCCCCCTTGTCATCTAGGCCAAGAACAAAAGCAGGAACAAGGCGTGGAATACGCGGGTGGCAGCAACCCCAGAGCTCATGAACAGGTAAAGTCAAGGGTATCTTTGGGCGGTGAACATCAGCAGGCCTGAAGATGTGTACTGGCGGCACAGAGTGACCCAAACCAAGGGGTCGGGGGCTCCAAAACAATGAAGCCTCTCTCACAGGAGGGATGGAGACTGCAGTCAGAACAATGTGAGGACACAGTCGGGAAGGAAAGCCAAGAGTTCCACTTAGGCATGGGGGGTGGGGAATGCCTGTTGCACAGCCTAGCAGTTAAAAACTCAGGCTGGACCTTAGAAGGGCCCGAGGCTGGGGATATCAAATTGAGGATTCTTTAGCACATGATCTAAAATCACAAGTTTGGCTGAGATTAGGGGAGTAGAGAAATGGAAAAAAGTGCCCCAGGCCCCAGATTAGGCCAACAAAGATCCCTCAGAAGTGACACAGGAGGTAGAAAACAAGCCCACGAGGAAGGTTTGACATGTGTTTAATGAACGCACAGCTCCCCCCACTACCAACAGGGAAAAGGACAGCATAGATAGCCCTGACCCTCGAGGAATTTACACTCTAGAAAAAATAATAGACATCCAAGAATGAGACACTTAAATTTAGTTTCTTGGCAGCACTATTTCTGATTCTGCCAGAGCACCACCAAGAGAAAGCAGTGTACACACCAATTGTAAAAGGAAATCAAGGCTACAAAGCAACCGCTACAACCCTTCTGTTTTGTGTCAGTCAGCAGATTCCTAAACATGAAACATGGCTGTGGCGCAACCTACAGACTACTGAATTTGCATTCTGTGCAATATTTAAAAGGCTACAAACTCTTTCAAGAAAAAGGCTTATCTGCTTCCCAGGAGTAGTTAGAACATTAAGAGGCAAGTAAGAAGAGGCAAGTAGGCTAGTCACACTTGATGTTAACCTGTTGTCCCTGAACACAGGGCACTGTCAAATCCTGTTAGGATAATGAGACAAGCAGCTTAGAGGGCAAATAATACTAGCAAATAAGCAATCCACTGGACTGAGGTGATCACTGTCACATTTTCTTAGTAATAGTAGTAGGATGGGAGGAGTTTGAGCAATGGCTTACGGCTGTTTCTGATATGGCTTAGAGACCAACGTTGCCCTTCAGGCTCTCCTTTATCCGGTGTCTCCCACAGCCCCACTCCTAAGCTATTGTAGAAGCCACACCAGTCACCCATCATGGCTCAAAAAAACCTAAGAGTCTGAGACTCTTTGCTTAAAGTTTAGATTATGTACACATTTCCAGTAGGAGCTTTCTAAGGTTTCTAAGCATTTTAAAGGGGTAGAAGTGAGATGGCTGATTGAATAACAAGGGAGGTGGGATCCTCAATGGTAGCATCACGGACTAGAACCCATAGGCATTTTCCCTGTTGGAGCCATGCTGGACATAGCATGGGAGCCAGAAAGTCAAGATTATCCATTCAGCAGCTAAGGAAGGGTGCATGCACCAAGGGACAGCAGAGGAGGGGGGGAGGGAGAGAAGCAAAGTGTCACCCCAAGAATATACACAGATGTGTTTCTATGGATTAATTTTTTGTTGTAGCTTTTTGTATTTCTCCTCCTCCTTCCAGTTTCACTCTGCTACCTTTAGGCTTTCAAAGCTTCATTTCAGCAGTACTGTCATGGCAGAAAGCTAAATGAAAGAGGGCGCAAAATGAGGAAGAGTCCCTAAATCTAGGAAGGCACAAGGCCTACTATGCTCTGAAACAAACAGGGGATGGGCCCTTCTATGAAAGGGCCTGGAACACAAAGAAAGTATGAAAAATTAAGAAAGGAAATAAGGGTTTGTTCTCTTTCCTTCCCAGGCATGGAGTAGAAGAAAAGCCACTGTTCCTGACCCAGACAGGCCTGCGCTTGGTGAGATGAGAGACGCCTCAGTGCCGTGGCTGGCACATCCCTTGGACCCAGTCACAGCAGAGAGCTACATGAACAACTTCAAGTTGAAGTTCAAAAGTAAACTCATCAATGGCACCTACTACCTGATGACCAGAGCCTCTGGTTAGGTGTTCATAATTAGGAAAACCTACAGGACCTTGCAATTCAGCCCTAGCCTCTATTAAAATGTCATAACTTTCTCAGACCATGTCTGTGATAGAGCAAGCCAGGAGATCTTCTGTGTCCAGACTGGGGAGGGTAGGCTCTTCCTCTTCGTATTCCTTCCTAGGATGCTGGTCGGTTAAGGAAGGAGCCAAGTAGGCGTATTTGCTCGCTTGCTTATTTATATGGAGACTTCTGTGTAGGACAGGTTGTGGACTTCAAAAGGGCACTGAAGGCTGGACTAGAACCCATAGTCCTAGTTATAAGGAAGAGAGACTGCAGTTCTGTATAAACAACTTAAAATAATCACAATCAATGACTCTACCCAGTGGCATTGAGAGCTCTCCATGACGTGTCCTCAATTACAGCACAGGCCCCACCTGAAGGAATCACACAAGTCACCTGAAGCTCAGACACCAAATAATTCTCAATGAAATGTAAAGAGCCAGCCGGCGCCTCTCACCTTATCAGCACTTCCTGTAGTCGGTCTTTAAGCCCTGGTTTCTGTAGGTGGTTTTGCTGCCTGCTCCTCAACAGCAAGCCAGTACCATGCTTCTCATCTTCCTAAACTGGCGTCTCATATCTGAATGCCAGTCTCTACAGGTAGGTAGCTAGGACTACTCCATAAGGTATGCCCCCTAGCAGACCATGTCGTCAGTGGGCCACCAGCCTGGATCAGCTCCTAATGCCTGCTGTTGACAGACCTCATGCCACCCTGCCCATTAAGCCTTTCACATCCCACTCCTTAGCCCCTAACCTACCATACTTGACAAGTGTGCGAAATCCCCTTCAGACCCAACAGTCCAATCCTACCAGCCTCATGTTCCCTTCTGACTGGATGTCACAGCCATATTGTACGATCTCCCCTGCTCTCCCCACTGATGAAGCTGCTTACCCAGAATATGCTCGCTTTCTGCCATGT